>PVKC010006369.1:0-31281 GCA_004027635.1 Crocidura indochinensis | reverse complement strand
CCCCTATGATCTGAGTATGATATGTGTTACCCCTCCCCTAATTCCATATTCTATACCTGGATGGTCAGACCCACCCACAGCTGGGAGGGGAGTTGGTAATTAAGGGGTTGCCTGTGGGGAGGAGAGAGAGGAGCCCCAAGAAGGGTGCTTGGAGGGCAGCTAAAGAGACTGTATAGAAAACCTTAGCTGGGAAGCCATGTGGAGAAATGCATATGGCCGATAGTGCTGTGAAATAAAGCTGGATGTCTCCTGACATCCAGTCTTTAACTGACTGTGATTCATTTCTCTGCTGATACCCTGCAACCTTCAGACCTGCCTGCAGACGGTGCTACAGGCGCTAGGCCGAGCTGAGAAAGATCTCATCCCACAATACTAGGACTCCATACTTTATATTTAAGCAAGTATGTGTGAGAGTGTTTGAGTAAAAGTGTGAGTGTATATGTGAGAGTGTAAGAGTGTGTGCCCAGAGCACCCTGCAGTGTCCCTCAGAGTGGGCACTGGGACTCAAACAAATGAGGTGGGACCCTACTTACATTATTTCTCACCACCAGAGTGAGCCAGCAGTACCCCTAGATATGTGCATGGGCAGGAATCGAACGCTGTCAGCAGTATATGGACCCCTGAATTTCTGCTCCATGTTAAATGAAACATGTATGCAGTGAGTAGCAGCTTAAGGAAGGACCCCTGACAAGCATGCATCCACTACCCTGCAACCCTACTCCAGTGTGCCAATGGAGTCCAGTCCATGGCCACACCTCCCACTGCCTTACTCCTCAGTCTGTCATTGGATTTTCCGAGTGCTTCCTAGTGACACGGCTAAAGTTCACCCATAAATGCAAATTTAAGCTGAGTGGGGAGCAGTCGGCTCTACCTGACTGCAGATCTGGGAGCAACCTGGTGCTGGAGATAACAGAGACATAAACGGGTCATTTACAGTGGCAGAGAGTGAGGTTAGATCTTCTGATGAAAATAAAAATTCCAGTGGTCCATCTGGAAAACAGAAATTCCCCCTTCAAACTACGACTGTCGCTCTCTTTTCAAGTAAGAAAAGTGGGAAGGATTCCTGCAAATTAAAGTTTTTATCTTCTTTCTCTTTAGCGAGTGCAAAACATCTCCAGCTATAAAATTCATCAGTTGCAAGAGTCATCTGGGAAAAAGACTGCACAGTCTAGGCCGGCGCCAGTGGTCTCTGGCCTCTTCACTTTCAAGGTGCAGTGACAGGGCAGGAAAATGCTGCCCACTGTTCTCTGGGACATCATTGGTCCCCAAAGCCCTTGTGTCCCGTTTCCAGGGAACCCCCAAGCTCTTCATTTGGCTTCAGAGCTCCAGTACTATGGAATATGTTGGGGATGGTTCCTGATGCAGTGAGGTTCTCTGGATAAGAGCTTGAATTTGTGCCCCTCTAGGCCCCCCTAAGGGCTGCTCCTTGCAGTCTCTGGCATTTTCCACTCCTTCCTTAGGCTCCTACATCTTTAGATCCTGTTGGGCTTGAATATCTGGGACTGTGACAGGGCCCAAGTGAGTCTCCCGCCCTCAGTAGCAGGTGGACCCCAGCAGACATTTGTCTACACATGCCTTATGCCTCAGACTTATTCCTACAAAGAGGGATCCCCTCTCTGCCCCACTGCTCCCAGCTCACCGAGTGCAAGTGCAGGGGTGGCTAGACCATACATGTACCTGTGCACGTGTGTATATATGCACCTGTGCACACAATGCGAATACCTATGCATGCGTGTGATATGGGCAAACATATATTAGTACATAAACATACATGACTACATCTGTGTTGCATGTACGTGCAAGTGTGTGTGCCCTTTTGAGCATGCTTGTATGTCCGTGTGTGAGACTTGATCAGGAATAGAAGCTATCGACACACCAGCCCAGAACACCTCAATGACCCATGTGTGACCTATCCTCTGCCTAGAAGGCCTTAATGGTGGGACTCTTCAGACACTATCAGGGCTTCCCACAGCCCTCATAGCAGCTCCTCTCCTTTCTGCAGAGCTTCTCCAGTAGGTGACAGATGCTTTCTGACAGATCCTGAGCTATGTCTTCCTTGTCCAGGTGAGGTCGGGTAGCTAACCAATCCCCGTATTCACCCTGCTAGTCTTTGTGGTGGGACAGAGCCACACTGGACACTAACCCCCACACTCATACTCACACTCACACAGGCGGTTGAACCCCCACAGGGGTCTGTTTCTGCTTCAGGTTCCATCCATCTGCGTCCCCGACCCCCAGTGCCACCTTTTAAGTGAGGTGCACCTCCTGGTTCACATGAACTGATTGATCACAGGAGACTTGGCTTCAGGAGCTGCAAATAAAAATGAGTTTATGCAAATTATCCAGAGGAGGCATTGTGGGCTGCAGGGAACCTTTGGAATGCACAGCCTAGCTCCTCTGGACCCAGAAATAAACAGCCATTTCTCAAGTTGCCAAAGAGCAGCAATAGCAGTGTCTCTTCCCTCCCCTCCTCTCTTCTTCCCTCCCTTCTCCTCTCCTCTCCTTGCAGAGAGCCCAGTGGCGCATCTGGTTGTGGGACCCTGCTACTCTGTTCTTCTCTGTCCCTGAGGTATGAAGGCCTCACTCCAGCATGTGCAGCTGTCTCAGGAGAATGCAGATGTGTTGAGGTCTTTGTGTTAGGCCTTTGCCACTGTGCACCTCATGCAGTGGCCCTGAGGCCTCGGAGCTCTCCTGGATGCTCTGGGCTATTGGGTTGCAGGACCAAAAGATGCAGTCACAGGTTCTCATGGGCTCCATCACACCCACGCTGAGGCTGCTTCAGTCAGCCAGAGAACAATAGCCAGCACCAATCCAGCATCCTGAGGTAGAAACTACGCTGGTTTCCGGAGCCAGACTCAGTAAAAACCTCACACCCACCATGGCTCCGACACAAAAGGATGTCATTTGTATGGAGAAAGAAGATGCAGTTCCAGTGGCAAGACTTCAAAGGCAACTTCAGGCATTCGAGGAATTTTAAGAGGAGTCACACAAGGATTCTCCAAACTTTCCCAAACTCAAAAATGCTTTTCCAGAGAGACACCTAATTTAGGATTCACATGGAAGCTACAGGAGTTGCCAAGGGCCAGCAGGGGACCGAAGGGGCCCGGAGTCCTCTACCATCCGGGTCCTATCACATAAAACAGGGCTTGGCCTTAGATCCACATTAGCTGCTGTTCTCCACATTAGCTGCAGGAGCCATCTCAAAGATTGGTCTGTGCTTTGAGAAGAGTCTATCAAACTGAGCCCCAGGATGAATGAGTCACCTTTGTCTTCTGGGATGAAGAGGCAGGTGCCCCAGGGCACCCATGAAGTTTCAAACACCCACTTCTAGAAGCGGCTAGACCTGGGACTTCTTGCCTGGTGCTCCCAACTACAACAGTGACCTCTCCTCAACGTGTTTTTTGTTTGTTTGTTTGTTTGTTTGTTTTGTTTTGTTTTGTTTTGTTTTTGTGTCACACCCAGTGATGCTCAGGGGTGTTTTGGGTCACACCCAGTGATGCCCGGCTATGCGCTCAGAAGTCGCTCCTGGCTTGGGGGACCACATGGGAAACCGGGGGATCGAACCGCGGTCCGTCCTAGGTTAGCGAAGGCAAGGCAGGCACCTTACCTCCAGTGCCACCACCCGGCCCCCTCTCCTCAACATTTTATGGGCCATGCACACACCCCACCATTGAGGATGTGTGGTGGGGCCATGTGCTGTGAGAAAAATATAAAGTGTGGGAAATATCATGATAGAACAAGAAGGAGGAAGGACAGATGCCCAAATGCTATGTGCGGGCTATGAGCTTGGTCAGGCTGGCATTGGCCTCCATGTGGTAGGCTGGAGGAGGATGGGTTGCCCCAGCTGCAAGCATTGTGGGAGGATCAACTTGGACCTGTTGCAGCCCAAAGCCTGACCAGCTTCTGTGTCGATGGCCAGGACACTCATTTTTCCTAGTTGGTCCTGTCACTGCATCAGTGATTGGACAATCCAGGCAGTCCAAGGTCTTTCACAGACACACAGAGAACAGATGTGACAGAAGGGGCTGCTGCCATGGAACCTCCTGTAGCACTGTGTGGTGATTACCAGCTGTGTACAGGCAGAGGAAGTAAGGCCTATCTGTAGGGCCAAAGCTGGCAGTGATGATTGTTCTTTGGGAGCGGGGTTTTATGCCCACAGCTTTGCTGTGTGAGTAGAGAATCCTCATGTGTTTGTAGTCAGACCACCGCAGGTGCCCATGTATCATCTTTTCTGAGCAGTCATCATGTCATCATGGAACATTCTGAACTGAGGAGAACAATTTCTCTCAGTAATGACTCCACTCTGCTCTGCCAACTGAGGATCCTAGGCACCTCTGTGCTTACCTCATCCTCTTCCCTCACAGGTTCACAGACCCTCACTTGTAAAATGACACTCAACTATTAATCCAAAACAAAGGTGTTACCTCAATTTCCTCTTTCCTTTTCACCTAGCTCTTTGATATGTAAAAGTTCACTTGGATTTTGCTCCACCCTCTCTCACATGGTTGAATTTGTACTGAGAATAAAAAAGGAGCAGTTTTATTTACATGCTTGTAGAAACACCACAAAGGGGAAGCCACTGACTCCATGACTTTCTCCTGACTGGTTTGGTTTGTTCATTCTTTGCCACTACACTTCTTCTTCTGACCTGTCCACCTGGGGTGGAAACATGGATTGTGTTGTGATTTCAAAACGTATGGGATTTATTTTACAACTGGTATCTGAAAAGGGACCTGAGAAGACCCCAATGATGGTGAGTATTTGACCCCCTACTGGATAATCACCATTTTTCCCTTGAAATGGACGAGTGTGCAGTGCCCTTCACAGGAACATTGGATACACATGGCTCCTGTTCTGAAAATGGCAGAGACCGCCTTCAGAGAACTGAAGACTCTGAGCAGCATTCCAGAGGCTAATGCCCCCAGCCTTTCTTCTACCACAGGTGACTTGTGCAAGGACCTCAGTCTCCCAAACCTGCAGCAGTTTATTGAAGTCACTAATGGAGTAGAAGCCCAAAAGAAAACCCCAGTTGAGCGGGACCAACAGCAGGGAGATGAGTATCCTCTGATTCTGGCCTAGAAACCAAAGTCTTTCCATCCTGGGAAACTTCAGCAGCCTACTGCAAAAGGAGAATATGAAGGAGAAGATGAAGAATCCAAGCCCAGCAGAAGTCCAACTGAGGAAAAGCTGCTTTCAGAACCTCCTACAACTTTCTTCTAGGTTAATCTCTTGATCCTATTTGCATTGGTCACTTTATTTCTGGTTAAACTTTCTGTTCTACCTATATAGATTTTAATATATACTTTTTTGTTCTATGCCCCACTGCAAACAGATAATTATGTACTCAACTTTAGTGGTTATATATCAGTTTGCAAAGTTCTGAGGAAATGCATAATGTTATGTTTTTAATGGTTCTCAGCTATTAAATTGAGAATGCTTCCCAATTGCTGTGATGTTTGATTGTGTATATTATTTAGCAACTTATTTTTAAATTATGTCTGTAAAAATATTGCAATGTCTTTGTCCATAGAATTTGATGAAAAAGGAATTTGGATACTATAGACTCTTATTACAGTACTTTTTATAAGAATGTTTTAGCAAACTTATTTTCAAACTGTATATATACATATATATTATTATATATTATATATATAAATATATATATTATATATATTTTATATATATAAAATCTTCAGAAATGTTCTTGTTGGGACCTGAATTCAGAACAAGGAGGGATGGCATTTTGTAAAAGCCAAATGGCAGGCTTTTTCTCAGGTTCTGAGCAGGAAAAAATACCATTTTGTAAGGAGCACATGGTGTAAACCATGTGTTAGGGATTCACAAACCTATTTCCATTGACCCTTCCCCAAGCTACCTGGCTATACCAGGTAACCTATCAGGGAAGGACAGGGAGCAGTAGGAAGGTACCCCTAAAACAAGAGCCAGTAATTTTTTTGTTTGTTTTTTGGGTCACACCCGGCAGTGCTCAGGTTACTACTGGCTCTACACACAGAAGTTGCTCCTAGCAGACTCGAGGGACCATATGGGATGTTGGGATTCGAACCACTAACCTCCTGCATGCAAGGAAAATGCCTTACCTCTATACTATCTCTCTGGCTCCAAGAGCCAATAATTTTAAGGATCATCAGAAAGCTGGAACCTCCCCACATTCCTTCCCTATATAATCTTCATCATGACTTTGGGTGGAGCTCATCTCCTTTGGGGGTGGCCCTGGCTGGTCAGGCTGGGAGGTACTGTTGGCAGATGGATTAAAGTGTTAAACTTTATTCTAGTTGTGTGACTTTGTCCTTCTACAGTTCTTATTTTGTTTAGAAAAGTCTGGGGCCGGAGAGGTGGCGCTAAAGGTAAAGCAAGCGCTAGCCAAGAAAGGACTGCGGTTCTATCCCCCGGCGTCCCATATGGTCCCTGAAAGCCAGGGGCGATTTCTGAGTGCTTAGCCATGAGTAACCCCTGAGCATCAAACTGATGTGGACAAGAAAAAAAAAAAGAAGAAGAAAAGAAAAAAGAAAAGTTTATGGAAAAGAAACTTGGATGCTATAAACTCATATTATAGTGCTCCATGTAAGAGAGCGTTTAATAATTTGTTTCAAAGTAAGTGTTTGTGGGCCCGGAGAGATAGCACAGCGGCATTTGCCTTGCAAGCAGCCGATCCAGGACCAAAGGTGGTTGGTTCGATTCCCGGTGTCCCGTATGGTCCCATGTGCCTGCCAGGAGCTATTTCTGAGCAGACAGCCAGGAATAACCCCTGAGCACCACAGGGTGTGGCCCAAAAACCAAACACACACACACACACACACACACACACACAAAACAAAGTAAGTGTTTCTGCAGAAAGGTTCTAATGTTTATGTTCAGAGAAATATATTGTGTATGCATAAGACAAAGATTTGGAAAAGGCTGATCGTTTTGAGAACATGTATGCACAATCTGACCTTTGACTCTTTTGTAGCCCATTTTTATGGTGCCTATGCAAAATAGCAAGCACTTTTATAAGTTTTGATCTGGAGTTCCTCTGACTGAGAACTGTAGAACAAAATTTATGTGTTGCCTTTCTAAGTTTTGTTTTGAACAGAAAGGGTGGAATTGTGAGATAACACCAGTTATTAACCCTAAACAAAGGCATCCCCCCCAATTTCCTCTTTCCTTTTCTCTCAGCCCTTTGATATGTAAAAGCTCACCTGGACCACTCTACCCTGCCCTGGCCCAGTGGAATTTGTTCAGTTTGGCCTTGGTGTGCTCAGAAAGAGATACCATGAGGCGAGAAGCAAACTGACTCCATGATTCTTTCCTAACTGGCTTTGTTTATTAATTCTTTGCCATTACCTTCCTTTGTCATATCTGACTGCCTGGGGGTAGAACATGGCATGCGGGGTGATTTCACAATGTTGGGATTTATTTTACACTCACTCTTCTCTCTCACGTGTTCACAAACCCTCACCCTTTCCTCACATGGTTTTACAGATCCTCACCCTTTCCTCACCTAGGTTCAAAGACCCTCATCCTCTCCTCACAGGTTCGCAGGCCCTCACCCTTTCCTCATGCATGTTCACAGACTCCTTATCGTTTTCTCCCTCATAGTCACAGTCTACAGGCAGGTGCTATCAGTCCAGCAGGCAGGATGGCCAAAAGAAAGCACTTCTTGGGATTCTGCCCTAATTCATTCAAGCAGGAATGGAATTTCATTTTGAGGGAAAGGGAAAAATTACAAATTATTTGGGCTAAAATGAGAAAGGAATAATGAGAGAGAGAGATGGGAGAAAGAAAGAAAGAAAGAAAGAAAGAAAGAAAGAAAGAAAGAAAGAAAGAAAGAAAGAAAGAAAGAGAGAGAGAGAGAAAGAAAGAAAGAAAGAAAGAAAGAAAGAAAGAAAGAAAGAAAGAAAGAAAGAAAGAAAGAAAGAAAGAAGGAAAGGAAGAAGAGAGAAAGAGAGAAAGAGAATGAAGCTGTCTGCACTTTTAGAAGTCAAATTCTTCCCCACTGACACAGTGCCTTTCATGTGCCCCCACACTCAAAGCTCCTCACATCTCAGCACCCTCTAGTGTGTCTTACAGCCGCACCCTTTCCTAACATGGCTAATGAGCCCCAAGTTGGCAAATGCACCTTCTTCCGTGGCCAGTCAGGCATCAGGAGCCAAAACCACTTGAAGCTCCTCCTGGCATGGTGAAGGTCCCATCCCTGCATGCAGCCTCTTATTCACTGCAAAACAGAGTCCATTTGGGTCTAAACATATTTTCAAATGTCAGCCTGCTTATTTGGTCCCTGGGATGAGAAGGCAAGAGTCTTGTAAAATGCCATGTTTGGTTTGGAGCAGGCCCTGGAATGTGGGATGGAGCAAGTGCTAAATCCATGCAGTCTTGTGGGGATGGAACACAAAGATCAAGGTGATGGGTTCTACTAGTGCCACCTCTGCCAACAATGTCCACCTGTCTCTGGACTGTGTCGATGCTAGAGGCTGAGCAATCACTAAGTAGCGCAGACCAAGAAACGTGGGCACAGTGAGAGAACAGATGAAGAAAACTCCTCATCCTACAGAGGGGTGGAGAGAGGGCCAGCCCCCTCCTGTGTGTGCAGCTGGGATGCACCGTCTACTCAGCACCTTCCACTGGCAGGGCAGGGATTCGTGAAGCTAGCTTAGAAGAAACAATGCAGAGCCCAAATGGATCCTCCAGCAGCCAGCACCTGTCCGCAGCTGCCCACAGCCAATCAGCCACTGGGGAGCACCTGCCCTCAGCCAATCAGACACCACAGAAGAACAGTTTGCCTGCAGCCAATCAGATAGCTAGTAGCACCTGCCTGCAGCCAATCAGAAACTAGTGAGCACCTGTTCTTGGCCAGTCCGACACCAGAGAGCAGCTCCTTGCAGCCAATCAAATATCAGGGATCACTTGTCTGCAGCCTACCAGATGTTAGAGAGAAGTTACCTGTAGCTAATCAGAGACTAGTCAGCCTCTGCCCTGGCTCACACAGTACCCCCTCAGCAACCATCCCCAAAACATGTCTCCCTGCACAAGGTGTTCCTTAGGGGAAACACGTTCCCAGCCACTCACATATATACTGAGATGCTGAGGGGCATGTGGCTGCACCCCACCACCCACAGGCTCAACCCACACAAGGTGACACCCGCTTTCTCAGGAACTGACAATACAGAGCCATACAGGGGAGAAGGCAAAAGTTTCTGACTCACAGTCTCTGAGGCCAAGTATATGCTTAGAAGTGGGATGGGAAGAGCTGGTCTCCATTGGGCCCTGGGTGATGCTGAGGGCATGAGGAATGTGAGCAGAGACATGTGCTGAGTTCATGTGTTGAGTGCACACCACCAGGGAGTGAGTGTGAGCTTCAGTCCCCCGCAAGGAAGGGATGCTACCAATACCTCACTGTCCATAGGACAGGAGCTTCTAGGATCCAGGCCGTAAGGACCACTCACTTAGGTGACAGGTTCGAAAATCAACTGCTCCTGGCACCATTGATGCCACGCCAGCTGTTCACTAATTGCATTGGGACAGATATTAATGGCTATCAACATCAAATTCATTTTCTCATTTTGGGCTACACCCAGCAGTGTTCAGGGCTTACTTCTAGCTCTGTGCTCAGAAATCACTCCAGGTGGTGGTCTGAGGACCATATGGAATGGTGGGGATTTGAGCCTGGTTTGGCCACATGCAAGGCAAGCAGGCAACCTCCCCACTCTACTATCTCTCCATCCCTGATCTAAGTCATTTTTTATCCTATATATTATGATTTTGATACAAAACTAAAAAAATGTTATCAAGTATTAGTTTCTGTCCAGTTAGAAGCTGAATCCTTCTGGTATCAACCTTATAATGTACCTATCACTCCCCTACAAATGATCAGATGGCATTTTCAGGCTGTAATTTCAAACTCTTCTTGAATACACTTCTGAGGGTCTAAGTGAATTTCTTTCATCTTTCCCAATGCTGGTACTGAAATTTCAAAGCCAGCTCTGTAGCTTCAAGAGTCTGGAATTGGGCTAACAAGGCAGTGTGGGTGCCAGCAATGCCTTTCATGACAGGAATCAACTTTCATCTGTGCCTCCACTTTCCTCTTCTCCCAGACCAAAGGGCCCACACTTTGTTAGTTCTTACACCAAAGTGTTCTCTCCCCCACAACATGACATCCATATCTCACCCAGCATTGTGACATGCCTGTTGACTGATGAAGGTGATCAAGGCAGAAGCTATACAGGTACAGACAGGAACCCTGTGCTCACTTTCTCAAATACTTGCTGGCATGTTCTAAGAACCAGAAGGCCTTTCTCCTGGGCAGCAGACACTGGAGCCCCCTCCTATTTCACCACGGACAAGCCCACAACCCATTCCTGTAAGACCCAACCAGTGTATAGGAACCCTCCCCGACCTCACACACCAAAGTAGAGAGACATGTTTTCTATTCATTCTTGCAAGAAGCATCAGCTCCCTATAACTTGTGAGAGATTTCTCCCTTGGATGGAACAATCCATAGGTTCCCATGTTGGGCTCAGAGGAGCACTGTTTTACTGTGAATACTCCTGCTCTAGGCCAAAGGGCAATCCTTGGCTTTGAGAGATAATGTAAAGATGAAAGGTGTTTTCCAAAGTTTCTGCTTCAAACAGAATCCTTCAAAGAGCAATGAGCTTCAATAACTTTATAAAAGATGTGACGGCTGACCAATGATTGAGCTCAAGAAGGAAGCGTATCTCACATATTTTTAAAGTTAAACAGGGAGAGAGTAGCATGCAGTTATCTAAATCGTTAATATTTGAACCAGAAAATGGAGACAGGTACATGAATGTTGCAAGTTTCCTCATTAATGGCCTATCATCGTATTCATCTACCTACATAGAATTCCATATGACCAGTCATACTTAGGCACTTCTTTCATATACTTTTAGTTTCATATTTCTTCTGGTATGTGTGCATGTGTGTGAAAGACAGAGAGATACAGAAACAGAGATAGAGATAGAGAGATATACCCATATCAAACTCATATCGAACTCTCATATGCAAGGCAATTAGTCTAATATTAGTCAAACACTAGACCTTCTCTTAGCTTTAAGAAACCAATTAAAAAAGCATTAAAGAAACACAGGACACAGCAAGGCTCAAAATGAAATTTACACATTCTCTTTTTGATTTGGGGGCTGTATCTATGAGCATTCAGGACTCCCACCTGTCTCTCTGCTGAGGGTCAACTCCTGGTAGTGTGTAAGGGATCGTATGTGGTACAAGGGATTGAACTGGGGTTGGCTCCATGCAAGGCAAGTGTCTTAACCTCTGTCTGCCTCTCCAGCTTTTACATTAAAATTTGGGGTTTGTGGGCCAAGGCCTGTGGTGTTTGGGGATGGGGTGGGGTGATTACTCCCAGTGTTATGCTCAAATTTTCAAGGGACCTTAAAGTACCTGGGACTTCCCAGACTAAAAGGTCTGTCTGGCTTTCAAGATAAATCTAAAGTTACTCAATTGCCAGTCGTGTTTCAGAACAACCACATTTTGTAGATGGAATAAGAAGCAGCAGGGAACAGAGGTTTGTGTGCTACATGGATCTCTCCCTTAATCCTATCTCGGGATGGATGAGTAACATGTGGTTAAAATGTGACTCTTGATCCCGCAAAGCCCATATCCAACAAGAAGCAAGAAATATTCTCAAGTGATAATCCAGCACACAATGGAAAGCTTCTCTCCTGTGAATGCCCGCATTGCTGAGGTGTGATTCGTCATGGCCCAGATAATGCTCTTGGTCTCACAGATTGCAGTGACAGATTGAGACAAGGTAGACAGGTGTCTCCCACAACTAGCTGCTTAAGTTCAAAGTGAGCCTCAGTGTTTCAGAAACTAAGGAAACGCCACGGTGGATGGAAATGACATGTATTAAGACTCTCTCTTAGCCCAGTTGCTTGAAATAAGAAATCCCTTGCTTAGTCACTCTTCTTGAGCTGAAAGACAGAATATCTTTGAGTCCAAAGGAAAATGAAAGAGGGAAAGTGGTCAGAACCCCAGATTCAGCTCCTGGGACAGTGTTGTTCTCTCAAGTAGTTATTTTCAACGTGCTTAGTGGTTTGTGGAGGATGAAGATAATTCTGGGCTGAGTCACAGAATAGGCAGGGTAGTTGCTTCCAAAACGCAACAGCACAGATGTATCCACTGTAGGTATGTGACCGAAGACAGAAGGCTGTGTGGACTGAGGGACAAAGGTCTGTGTGGAGAGTTAGTGTCACACTTGCCCCATGCAGGGAAGATTAACACAACAGGCCAGTCAGGCACTTCTTTCTGAAGGAGCCACTCTGGAATTGTCACAAACTGGGAAAACTTCCACTAACTTCATTATTTTACTAATTTGTTTCATTCATAAATGCCACTTTTTGTTTTGTTGTTTATTTGTTTAATTGCTTTGGCTATTTTATCCAACATATTAGGTCATTGGGAAAAGGCCTAGTAACAAGCATCCTTAGGAATATTCTTGAAAATCTTTCACTTTATTGAGCATCTGAAAGCGGAACCTTGGAGAATATAATTGAAAATTGGAAATTAAAGCACTAGAAATGATTCACAGGAACAAAGTAGCTTCACAGATTTTATTTATTTAATTTTTAATTCTAGAAGATACTGAATTCCCTTTTCCAGCCTGGTATACATTACTGGTTTCTATTTCTTCCTGTGATTTTTACCTTTCTCTAGAGACACAAAGGCAAGAAGGAGCTGCATGAAAATCTCAAATCATAATATTCAAGTTCCTTCTAACGTTTGATCATAGCCTACGATGTGAGCATAAGAGGAATAAACTAAAAATAAGTGTTAGAACTAAACATAAGGTTGCACACTAGCAAATGCACCAGCCATTATTTCCTGGGTGGCATATAAAAATGATACAGTCAAATTATACAGCAGAGCCGAGTGACATGTTAACTGAATTCCTCCAAACTCCAGTTGGAGAGAAAGGCTGATCATTAAATGCAACAATTCAGCCTTATACTCTAGAGCGTTTGTCTGACTAAGAACACATGTGAGCTGGCTAGGGATCTGCTATTTGATCCGTCCAATCAGCTCCTCTCTCTGCAAGACAATCCTGGACACCCCTGTGGAGAGACTGAAGCTGCCTACAACTTCTCTTTCCTTCCTATCAGCATTTTCCTCTCTGCACCACCCGCTGTTTGCACTTCTCACTGTTGGGGGCGGGGGGGGGGACTGATTGTGGTGGGCATGAAGAAGAGTTGGAGCTGGGTAAGACAAGGAGAGTCAGACCCAGAGCAGGCCATGGGGTCCCTGGTGATCTGGCCCCGACATAGGATGCAGGGACAAGGGCGAGCACCAAGCCCAGATTTAATGTGAGAATTTGGATGCTTCCACCCCTAATGGAGTGGAATACTGTAGGGTTTTTTTTTTTCAATGTGAATTTCGGCTTTTCAAGGAGGTTTTGAAGCTATTTTGTGGAACAACTGTCCACAGCCATTATAATCTCAACTAGAATCTGTCAGCTTTCGTGTGGATTCCATTCAACATGACTCACACTGACATTTTTGCAAAACAGTATTTTGTTCTGCTCGGAAAAAAAAAAGGAAAAGAGCAAATAGAGTCGGGACCAGATCCTTGATGTCTGCTTTCCCTCTCCTTGCTAAAATTAGATGCTCAAGTCTTGAATTGATGGGCTTCTAGAATTTCTCCTGCCAAAACCTTTGACAAAAAGTGTTTATTATCTTTGCCAAGTTGGCACCACATCAGAAAAAAAGCCATTGCCACTGCTTTCACGGCTGGGAGGGCTGGTTCTCAAGGAGAGGTGCTGTGATGAGCTCATCAGAGAGGTTTTTGGAGCATTATTGCCAGATGGAGAGAGATTCCAGGGGTCGGGCTTTTGTCTTGAATGTAAGTGGCCCTTATTCCAACCTCGGCACCTAGCATTTCCCATTGAGCACCGCCAGGAGTGAACTCTGGTCACATGAGTAAGCCAGGAGTAAGCCTTGAGTACTGCTGGGATGCGGCCTCAAATTCCACCCCTAAGCAAATGACATGGTGAAGATAGTAAATATTTTGCAGAGTATAAATGCCCATGGCTACAAGAGAAGCAAACTCAAGATCAGAAAAATATACCCACACTTTCATGATAAGTAAAAAAAATAAAAAAATAGACAAAATAAGTAATTCTCAATAGAGCCAATACCACTTTTATCTCAAGGGAAATTCATCAATGTGGCTTATACCTCATGGCGGGCAAGAGAGCCTAAGGATCACAGGTTATCTATCGCCAGTAAAACCTGCTAGTTCAAAAGGTTAACAATTCAGTCAATCCATCAATCACTTTCCTTTGATGTGGAAGTGCTCACGGTCCAGGAATTTAATTCGAGTGTGGTATTCATTCTTAAATGACATCTCTAGTCTTCGATCAGTAGTGATTAGGTTCTCACGACCCATCTCTAGGTGCAACCTTGACATTTATCCATTATCGGTGTGGACACATGTGGATTTTGAGGGGCACCTCCAAGATGAGGATCAGAATCCCAGGGGGATCAAACAGTCCTGGGCCTCACTGCTGCCACTTAATGAAATGACAGAGCAGTTGGTGAATATGTGACAGCCATCTCACATGTCAGGCATGTCACACATATAACATATGAGGGCTTGAGCTCCAGCCGTGGGGCCAACACCTTCATGGGAGTCTCTGGCACCTGAGTAAGGGTAGAGAGCCCCATCACCTCAGAGTCTAAAGTCTTCCCTCCCTTTTCTTGATAAAGTGCAAATTTAGGAGATCCATAGTCACGACATGCACCAGAATAAAACATTTTCCCAGACTGAAATTGTGGTTTTCTCTTTCTGAAAGAAAGAGCATGACATGGGTGGGCTGTCTGCTCCCAGCCTGTAATGAGGAACCAGACATCCTCCCATCTGCTCCATGTGAAGAGTCCTGTCAGTGCAGGGTCTTGAGTCCACACATGGGGAAGGAAATACATACAGCCCCTCATTTATTCGGAAACATTCTGCAAGCATTTCATGGTGTAGCTGAATCGATCCCATCTTTGGACGAGTAAGTAACAGAAAATGAGTTCTGAAATTTCATTTCCTGAATGCAGTGATACTGGAAGGGCTATGGCTCGTGCTTTGCCTGCAGAAGCCCCAGGGGTTAGTTTTACAGACCTGGTTCCCCAAGCACCCCTGGGAGGAATCCATGAGGAATCAGGAGGCTCTAAGCACTTGCAGGTGTGGTCACAGACATATATTTTCTACTGACAACAAAGCTGTGAAAATGTCCTATTTCTACAGTTGTTTTGTCAGCAGGAAATGAAATTATTTGATAATTCTTACAACACGGAGGATTAAAAAATTCTTTATGAGCCAGAACGATCATACAGCAGGAAAGGTGCTCACCTTGGATGCAGCTGACCTATGTTTGATTCCTGGCATCCCAAACAGTCCCCAGACCACCTCCAAGAGTGATCCCTGAGCACAGGGCCAGGGCTAACCCTGAGCACAGTCAGGTATGGCCCAATAACAGAGCAAAAAATTTCAAGCGTCACCTTTTAACTGTATTTAAGTCCACCCCAACTTTAGCCCCAGTTTCAGTACTCTGTCCTGCTTCCACTCTAACCTACAATGCTTCCCAAATACAGGGTCTAAGGAATGTGACAGTGTCCGTGAACCCAGGACACGAGCACATGCCGATCATCTTTGGGGCCTGCAATGTTTGCTTCTCAGCTAAACATTCCTACGATGAGTTTCAGACCCAAACATGGGATGTGCAAGTTAATTCCTTTTATGGAGTCTCTGTGTCAACACTGAGAGAAATGCACCAATCTTGCCTGGCCTGGCCTGGTAGCACAGAGGTGCCTGGGCAGGTTGTAAGGAGCAAGGCCTACCCTGCATATGACTTGAACATGCTCCACGGCGGCTTCAGGGTGACCCTGACTATGGGCTCTACTTCTGGCGCAGGAACCTCACAACTCAGAGCCGAGAGCATCCATGAAAGAATAATCTCAATGGAGAAAAAAATACTGAAGGAATAAAAGTCTATTTTAAATTGTCAATGCCCTGAGCTGTATGAAATAGTTTAAAGACAAAATGGAACCTGGAGGGAAGAGAGAGTCTGTAATTATTAACTAATTTTTGAGCTGCCTAATTTGAAATTATGTATGGGGAAGTCACAGGAAGTCATAAATACACAAGATATGTGGAATACATTCATCTCTAGGGTGAGTGAAAAAATATTTTTAGAGAAATATTTTTTTAGAAAATAATATTTAAAATATTTGGAATGTTTAGATTTTTTTGTTTTGTTTTTGTTTTTGAGCCATGCTCAAAAACATGCTCTTGGCTCTGTGCTCAGAAGTCACTCCTGGCAGGCTCTGGGAACTATATGGGATGCGGGAAATCGAACTCAGGTTCATTCTGGATCAACTGTGTGCAAGGAAAACACCCTATCGCTGTACTATCTCTCCCGCCCCATATTTAAATGTTTAAATTTTTATTTAAGTGTTTAAATATTAAGAATATTTTTAGAATAATTCAACATATTTTTTAGAAAAATATTTTTCCTATTTTAACAGGAAAGTAGAAAATCAGGCTGGAAATAATGAGAATGGATCACAGCTGACATAGGGTGGTCTATTATTGCATCCACACACTTGAACCTCAAGCCAGAAGCAGGAGGTAGCCTGGGTCCAGCCCTGCGATCTGTGACCACACAATAGCCCTGTGACCTTTAGCAGTACTCAGACTCTGCAGACTTGGACAGACTCGGAGAAACGTTCTCAAAAGCCAGACCTCAGGCAGACATTGCTGCTAAGGAAACAGGCCACTGAACTCAGGGTTGGCTTGAACACAGCTGTCTGCTCCCGATTTCAGCCCTGCTAGCAGCTGTCCCTCTTGTAAGGACATGATGTGTATGTGCGACACACAGTCCACAGGATCTGGACACACACACACACAGAGACACACACAAGAACATATACACACATGCATGCAAATACATGAGAGCACACACATTCACACAAAAGCACATAAACAGACACAGAAACACACACACAAGGTCCTGCACACGTGGATGGGAGCATTTATTCTCCATCACTGCAAGGGGGATGCAGAGATCCCTCTGCTCACTCTTCAACACCCAGGGAATGCCATAGCCCCATCCAAAGTGCCTCTCGATTTCCTGGGCCTGTAGCTGGTAATCTGGACCATGGGAGATCAGCACAGCAGGACAGCAGAGACAAGGGCAGGGCACATGGATGTACATGGCAAGACTTAGCACCCAGTGTCTTTACTCAGTCTCATCTCAATGCTCTGTCCTTTCCAAATTTATATCAGCTACCATGAATCTCACTGAAAAGCTACCTGAAGTGACTAGGGAAAGTAGTCACTCAGACCATTTCTCAGGACCATTGATGCCATTTAAAATAGACCCTTGTTTACATTTCTCATACCTGAGACTCTCGAGGTGTCATGGGGACAGACTTAGACTTACAAGCGAGTGGGCTAAGGACCTTCAGGCAAGTAGCATTCCCACAGCTCAGGAAATACAAGTGAGCAGCTTCCTCACAGCTGCTGCAGCTGTGTCTTAAGATCAAAGGATACAAGGTCTGGCTCTCTGCATTCACATGAGTAAACAAACACACATGCTTGCATGCATACACACATATGAGTATACCCACACACATGGACTGCAGACAGCTAGCACAGAGAGGTATGTGTACACACACACACACACACACACACACACACACACACACACACACACACACACTGTCTGCAGGCACAGTGGAGCATATGCCCACTAGGTACTGCTGCCCAAGGCTGAGGCTGCCCCGAGGCTGGTGTGTTCACATAGGCATGGGTGTTGGCCATGCCCTCCTGGACAGACTCAGTTGAACAACACCTCATGGTGAGCTAAGGAAGGGACACTCAGGGCCAGGGCGAAGGGTGGCCAGAGGAGGCACTGAGTGCAGTCCTGTGTGCCCTGTAGCAAACCAACAATGGAGGAGGTAGCCCTGGGCATGGACAGAAACAGGAGCTCCTGCCTGTTGTGGGACTGAGCCCATCTGTTCAGTAGGTGACATGCACTGCCTGTTCCAGTTTAGTTGGCACAACTGGGTCCAGCCCCCATGGAGAGGAACCACTGTAGGGAGAGTGGTGATGGGCAAGGCACAGGGTGGTGTCTGTTCCTAGGGTTCTGTCCATGGCCACAAAGGAGCATGCCCAACCAGCAAGTGATGGTCAGTTGAAGTTGGAAACTCTTGTTCAGACAGAGGTGGGAACCCTTTTCTGGAACTCTCACAGTAGGTCATGGGCAGCAGAGGATCCATGACTGGCAGGGGCCTGGTCCTTCCAGGTCCTAGCCAGAGATGAAGCAGCCTGGAGCGGGGTCATGCCAGCCGTGGCAGCGAAGCAAACTGACTCCTCGTGTTACACTTATACAGAAACTCACTGCTCTGAGCCCTTCTGGGTTTCTCTTAAATCATGACTCCAATTAGGCATTTTATGGCTCCTAAAGAGCCGGGTAAAATAGCTCCTTCTTATGGTGGTGATTTGAATAACAATCATGGGATGAAACAACAAAGCAGCCTAGACAAAAATAATCGAGAACACGATTTACCAGCTCGGAAGCCTAATTACGACGTTATAAATGACAGTTGGATAGAGGTGAAAGCGTTCACCGGGGCCCTCTTTAACAAGGTCAGCAGTTTCATTGGAATATTTTTTTCCACAGCCGTTGCTCTCACACATGCAAGAGGGAATCGGCTGGGGCTATGTAGGGCAGGCGGTTGGGCCGCTCTTGATTCTAACAGGTCCGTTCAAAATAGCAGCATAAGCCTCCGTTTCACAAGGACGCGGCCGTTACGAAACTGAGGCAAGGAGAAAGGAGCCTGGTCAGGAATTCAGCTCTGTGGCATTGCTGGCATTTTTTTGCCATCACTCTTGACCCCGGCTTGGCAAGATGTGTGTTCTATAAATAGAGGGTTGGGGAGAAAGGTCACCTGAGAGCATCTTGCTCGGGAACACAGATTTTATACTCAAGGCACACCAGAGAAACACGTTCCAACTCATCTGGAGCAGGAAAATTCTAGAACTCTTAGCAATGTCCTGCAGTGCCACAAGGGCCAGGAAGTAGAACCCACATGAGAAACCTGAGCCAGTATAGACAGGGTAGAGGCGAGAGAGGGCTAAGGTTTAGTCTCAGCACTGACCAGGGAGAAGCATCCAGAGTGATGTCCTGGTTAGCCTTTTCCTACTCAAGGAGCCCTGGCATGGACTGCCTCTATAACTCAGTTCTCTGAGGCTGGCAAAGGCTACCCCAAAGCCTGCAGACAAATAGGTAGGTGGGCACAGATGAGTCAAGTTTCTATGCAAGAATGATGCACAGTGAAGAAGCAGGAGGGCATGAACACCCTAACCTGGCCAGAATGGAAGGCCCTGCACAGCTCAGCAGTGCCCAGACATGGGCGCACATGCCCTGACAGCAACATCCAAGGGGTGGGAAGTGTAGAGCTTGGTTTAGGTCCTAGGGAGCTCTGTTCTGTGGGTTCTCCGAGGTCTGTAACCCAGAAAAAGCAGATGGTGCTGCAGTATTGGGGTAACTACCGGCCACTCGACAGATCCAGGGCTGCTGTGAGTGCATAGGCCTGGGAGCTGTCACAGTTTTGGTCACTTTCCTGTTGCCTAGCTTCAGCCCATCTACAGGCCTTTGTGTCATCATCACATTCTCCAGCCTCACTGTCCAGTGCTCAACATTCTAGAACACACGAGGTTGGTCTTGGCTCCTGCCAGCCTCACTACATCCGGGCTCTTCTATCCCCATGTCACTCCTTTAGCCCAGATATGACACACTTTGGGCTCGGTGCATCATCTTCTCATGTACAGGATTTATCGTGTCCCTGTAACTAAGGTAAGGAACAGAACAGTCACAGAACCCAAGAGTCTACACCTGACTGGCCTGAGCAGAGACCTTCGAGCTGCTGGCCTCCTTCCGTCCTGGGACTCTTCTCCATACAGGCAAATGTGTCTCCATACCCTGCCTGGGAAGACTGAGACCTCAGTGAGTTCTCCTGGTCCAGATGTGCTGCAGCAGCCCTGGCCCAGCCGAATGGCTGGTAGGGGCCCCAATGTTGCAATACCATCTGCTTGTGCTGGGGAAAAGGCCTCTGAGAACACACAGGACAGAGCTTCGTGGGCCCAAGCTGCTTCTTGCCTCTTAGATGTTGCTATCGGTGTTAGGGCCATGTTAGGTATTGAGGGATCCAGTGACTGCCACGGAGGTTCCCTCCACCTGGGCTCACGACTTTGCTGGGGCAAAGGCAGATTCTTCTAGCCAACAGGAGTTGGTTTCTTGTTTTTGAAAACATCCTTGTCAGCCAAACAGACAGATGCCTTAATAGCTTTTAATTATTTCTACTATTTGCTTTTTTTTTTTTTGCATTAAACATGACTTTAGTCTTCAGCATATCCATCAAATATCCATTCTTTTATCCCCAACGAATAAGTGATTAACCAGTAATCACTTTTTAAATCAGTGCTGCAAGCTCTGTGGGGAATTTTGAAGAAACAATTGGTCTTTCTTCAAGCCCAAACCGGTCCATTTACCTGGAAGTTCTGCTTCTTCTTTTTTTTTTTTTTTTCCCCTCTTCATAGTTTCTGCTGATCTTTCCTGGCGAGAGGGCAGTTTCGGTGGCTCCCGCCCTAACTTGTTGCAGAGCCAGAGCTCAAGTATCACCTGGTTTTGCAGCCAGAGGCGTGTCACGGGTGGGGACTGGACTGGGCCACGGTCGCCGGGCCCTGCTAAGTTCAGGTTGACACGGTTGTGGTGTGTTACTGTGACTGTGCCAGGTAATGGAAAATGTGTGTCACTGGGGAAGGGAGGGATGTTTTCATGTTCTTGTGAGCCTCTCCAGAAGAACCCCAAAGCCCTATTCTGGCCCCTCCTCCTTCACTCTCTGTCCCACATTTCTGAAACAACAGCAGTAGGGAAAGAAGAATTTTCTGGTATGTCTGTAAAACATCAACTTCAGGGCCCGGAGAGATAGCACAGCGGCGTTTGCCTTGCAAGCAGCCGATCCAGGACTAAAGGTAGTTGGTTCAAATCCCGGTGTCCCATATGGTCCCCCGTGACTGCCAGGAGCTATTTCTGAGCAGATAAGCCAGGAGTAACCCCTGAGCACCGCCGGGTATGACCCAAAAAAACAAAAACAAAACAAAACAAACGAACAAAAAAACCCCCATAAACTTCAGCACTATCCAGGGAGCTCAGATGAGGGAGTACAACAGAGCTGATCAGAGCCAGAGGAGGGACATGGTGGAGACACATCTTTCCATGACGACCTGAGACCAGCAGCAGTTCTACAAGCAGTTCTACATGACATGGCCCCAGTTCTACAAGGACTTGGGCAGCAAGTGCCTCAGTGCAGTCCCTTGATCATGTCTATACATCCCACTCAGGTGTGTGCTGGGCACACAGATCTGATCAGGTATCCCGACACATATGTCCTGACATGTATGCAAACACATGCAGGCAATCATGTGAACATATGTGTATATACCTTGATCACACATGCATTTATATACCCACTGTATTTGTATGTGCACAGATGTGTAGAACTCCACACACACCTGTGATCACACACATTGTATTTGTATGCATGTGTGTGCACCTATGATCACACATGTGATCTTTCACATGTGCTCTTTTACATGCACCAGTGTTCTGGCCATTGCTCTGATCACTTATCATTTGTTCTGCTGACAGGAGCTCCTGGACTGTCTGGACCCCAATACAAAAGCTTTCACGCAACTCAGGTCAGGGTAAAGATAGGCAGCCTTGCTGAAGCATTTCTGAGAGACTTTGCTTCATGGGTTTTGACTTCAAACAATGAATGATTCCGCCTTCTTTATCCTACCTGCCCATCAGGCTGGGCTGTCCAGAGATGCACTTGCTGATTCCAGTGCCTCTGTGTGGTTCAGATTCTCTCCTGTCAGCCTACCACCTGGATCAATTTTGTTCTAGGTCCAAGGAAGGGCTGAGGCAGCTAAAAGGGCAGGGAAGACCCTCCCCCACATCTGGCTCCATGTGGACATGCTCCTATGCACATGAGTGACTGATATTCACATGTACTACCTTATATGGAACATATATGTTATCCCCCACTGATTAGGAGGAATCTCCTGCCTCCTGCATGGATCACTGAAGAGACTGTGCTGGGATTTGTGGGGCTGAGACATGGGTCCCCTCATCTGCTTACATAGTGTAAGCAAATTTTTTCTTTTCTTTTCTTTTTTTTGGGGGGGTCACACCTGGCAGCACTCAGGGGTTTGTTACTCCTGGCTCTATGCTCAGAAATCGCTCCTGGCAGGCTCAGGAGACCATATGGGATGCTGGGATTTGAACCATCGACCTTCTGCATGAAAGGCAAACACCTTACCTCCATGCTATCTCTCAGGCCCCAGCAGATGTTTTCTCTCCACTAAATTGAAGCATGACTTAATCAGACCAGCTGTTGCAGGCAGTTCAGATGTGTCTGCCTTGTGACCACCTGCACCAATGGCTGAAGGGACAAGGCAGAATGTCTCAGTTTCCCACATGGCCACGCTGGGGCCCGGAACACCAACCGTGTGTACCTAAAGAGGACATCCTGGGGTGAGCACTGTGGGAGGAGCCACTTGGAGTGAAGGCTGCTTGAACATCAACATAGACCATCCCTGGCTGCACCCTGAGCTGACTCTGCACACATCCAGGTCAATATTGACACCGAAATCTGAGGCTGGACACTGAGGTGAGCCGTTGCAGGCCAGAGTGTGAGAAACTTCCAGGAAACCCAATGTCCAGAAAGGACAGAAGAGCCTAGTCCTTTATCTCATCCCAGTAGATAGAGACAAACAGCTGCTGCTGCTGCTGCTGCTGCAGAGATCTTGCTAGACGGGGCCACAGCTCAGAGCCTTTGATTGCTCTCTATGAAACTCAGGGATTCTTTGCCAGAGCCAGTCCGACTCCTCATGGCTGCATAGCAGAGGAAGCATCTGTGGTGTTACCAAGGGAAGGAGACTGTTCTGAACCCCACAGACATGGCCCCACCAACAAAGCTCTGCTGACACAGCCCTAAGCCAAGCGTCGCTCCAGATCAACATGACCTACCATCCATCCACCTGTGTGTGACTCAATAATGCCCACTTGTATTTCTCCAAGTTAAAAATAGGAGATGAGGTTGAGGAGAAAAGAAACTTGAAATTAATGGGATGGGAATGGGGGGAATAGTCTATGGAAAAACAGCAGAGAAGGGCAGGAAACCACGGCCAATTCTCCATTAGTTTATTACTAAAGCCCATTTCCAAGATGGCAAAAAGAGTCTCCAATCACTCAGTCCCAAAAGGGGGCACCCAGGTCTTTGTGTTTCTCACTTTTGCTCAGATTTCCTTATTAGAGATCAGTCCCATCTATTTACAGCGCTTCAGTTTATTGTCTCATCTCTGGTCTTCCTCCAGGTGATGCTCTGTGCACACATAGTTGCTCAAACGTCCTAAACTTCCATTCCCTCATGTTACCTAACTTCAACAGCACCATTGTCGAAGATCTGTTTATTGCATCTCCTTGGAAAACTCCAAATATTTCCAACCTTGCCATGTCCAGGAGAAATAGGTCCCATTAACTGTTGATCAATTCCCTTGTTTACAGAATTCTTGAGCCATGCTGTGACTCTCACCTACTGTGAAGTTGAAACAGAACTGACTGGCTCCTCTCTCCTTGTTTACCATAGACTCCCTCAGTCAGCTATGAAGGAGGTGCCTGATGTGAGTCCCTCAAAATAGGAATCTGACCCCTCAGAGACTCTAGCAACATGTCCTTAGGTGCCTCTTTATTTCCTAGACAGACTGCAGAGTGTGAATGTCTGCACACCCCTACATTCCCCCGGGGTGATGTAGACAACTCTGGGCAGGTTAGCTCTGTGTGTCAGGAGCCCAGTGAATGCAGGTAACAGGAGGCATGGCCCTCACAGAGTGCATGTGGAAAGAATTGTGGCACTGACGAACTCATGAGGACAGGCCTGTTACAGAAGTCAATAATGACCTTCCAGATCCTGGAACTGTGCCAACATGGCTAAAGATATACACAACCCCACAGCCAGGTCCCATTACTGTGGGAACACACGCAATGGGAGGACAGGCAGATGAGCTACAGCACCTGCAATCACACATGTGGATGCACTTCCCACTGGACAGTCTGGTGTAGTTTGATGGGACATGTCTCTTTCCTCTATCTCAGTCACTGGCCATTGGGAAAGCACAAAGACTGTTAGGAGCTTACTGGATACTGCCCCCTTACTCAGGCCCCTCAGGGAGCAATTCTGGATTATAAAGGGTGACACACCCAAAGTTTAGTGGATGCTTAAGGGCACATGCATGTAGGAGGACCAGAGGGCACAGCTGAGAGAACAAAGGAGTGGGCAATGGGCCAGTGAAGAGCTGAGAGATTCACGAAGAACCTGCGACAAGGGGAATCTAGTGAACTTTTCCCTGGAGAGTCAAAGGGTGTGGCCCAGGGACTCAGTACCCATCATGGTCATTCCCAGACCCTCTTCCAAACTTTTCACAGACCTACTGACTCCACCTTTTGCTGAGTTTCAGAGTATCCGCAGAGTATCTTGAGTTTAATATATGTTGAGTCCCAGAGAATCCTAAAAGAATCTTGAGTCCACCATCTGCTGAGTCTCAGAGTATCCTGGGACTATCCTGAGTCAATCTTGTGCCTAGTCTCAGAGTATCTTCAAAGTATCCTGAATCCACTGTTGCTTAGTCTCAGGTTATCCTTGGGGTATCCCGAGTCCACCATGTAAAGTCTTGGAATATCCTCGAAGTATCCTGAGTACACTATGTGCTGAGTTTGGAGTATCCTGAGTTTAAGGTATGCTGAGTCTCCGGGTATCCTGAGTCCACCATGTATTGAGTCTTGGAGTATCCTAAGAGTATCTTGAATCCACCAATGCTGAGTCACAGAGTATCCTAGGAGTATCCAGAGATCACCATATGCCAAAGTATCCTAAATTGATCATATACTGTGTCTTGGACTATCTACTACCCAGAGTCCACAGTGCTGAGTTTCAGAAAACCTAAGGTCAATGTGTGCTGAGTATTAGAGTACCCTCAAATTATCATGAGTCTTTGAGTACCTTTGGAGAATTCCAAGTACACCATGTGCTAAGTCTCAAAGTATCCTCAGAGTATCCTGAATCCACCATGCGTTGAGTCTCAAAGTATCCTAGATCCACTGTATGCTGAGTCTAGAGTAATACTGTGTCTAAGTGTACTGAGTCTCAGAAAATACTCAGAGTATCCAAAGTTTGTCTTATGATGAATCTTAATAGTATCCTCAGATTATCCTGAATCCACCATGGGCTGAGACTCAAAGTATCTTGAGGTCACTGTGTGCTCAGGTTCAGAGTATCCTATCCATCGTATGCTGAGTGTCAGAGTAAACTCAAAGTACCCTGAGTTCACTGTGTGTGAAGTCTTGGAATATCCTGAGTCCACCATGTGTTGTCTTAGAGTATTCTGTGTCCATCATGTGACATGTCTAAAATATCTTTCCCGAGTCCACATTTTGCTGAGTGTTGGAGTATCCTGAATCTATAGTGTGCTGAGTTTTGTTCGCCATATGCTGAGTCTGAGTATCCTAAGTCCATAATGTGACGAGTATCATCACAGATTATTCTAAGCTCACCTTGTGCTAAATCTCAGAGTATCTACAAAGTATCCTGACAAACCTGGTTCTGGCTCTCAGTGTATTCTTGGATTGTCCTGAGTCCACTGTGTGTGATTCTCAGAATATTTCTAAAGTATCCTGAATCCATCGTGTGCTGCGTCTCAGAGAATTCTCAGGATATTATGAGTCCAGTGTAGAGAGTCTCAGAGAATCCTTTGAATATCCTGAGACAACAGTGTGCTATGTCTTGTAGTATCCATTATTCACCATATGCTAAGTCTGGAAGTATCCTTTGAGTATCCTGAGTCCATTGTGTGCAGTCTTGGCGAATCCAAAGATTTCTGAAGTCACCATGTTTTGAGTCTCAGAATATTCTGAGTCCAAAGTGTGCTGAGGCTCAGAGTATTCTGAATCAACTGGTATTGAGTTTGCTGAGTCCACCAAGTACTGAGTCTCAGATTAGCCTCAGAGTATCCTGAGTCCACCATGTTCTGAGTCTCTATTACCCTCAAAGGATACTTTGAGGGTATGAATCCACCATGCGAGGAGCTTCGGGTATAACCTTGAAGTAAGCTGAGTCTACCATATTCTAGGTCTTGGAGGAAACCACAGTGTGCTGAAACTTGATGTATTCTTGGAATATCTGAGTCCACTTGGGCTGAGTCTTGGAGTATTCTCAGAGTATTCTGAGACCACCATCTGATGAGTTTTGTTTTAATGTAGGAGTGTCCTGGGTCCATCTTATGCTGAGTCACAGAGTATCCTGGGTCCACTATGCTGGGTATCAAAATATTATCAGAGATCCTGAGTCCACCATGTGCTGAGTCTCAGACTTTCCTCAATGTATACTGAGATCACCAGGTGCTGAGTCACAAAATACTCTCAAAGTATTCTGATTTAACTGCGTGCTAAGTCTCATAGTATCCTCAAAGTATCCTGAGTCCTCTGTGTGCTCTCTCAGAGTATCTTGATTCTACCGTGTGATGAGTCTCAGAGAATTCTCAAAGTATTATGAGTTCACCATGTTCAGAGTCTCAGAGAATCCTTGTAATATTCTGAAATCACTATGTTCCTAGTCTCAGCGTATCCCTTGTTCACCATATGTTGAGTCTCAGAGTATAGTTAGAGTATCCTGAGTTCACCTATGCCAAATTATTTTATCTTCAGGATCCTAAGTTGCATTTTGCTGAGTCTCAGAGTACTTGGTTCTACCAGTGCTGGGTCTCAAAGTATAATCAGAGTATCCCATGTCCATCATGTGCTGATTATTGGAATATGCTGAGTCCACGTTTTTTTTGAGTCTTGGAATTTCATTAAAATATCCCAAGTCCACCATGTGCTGAGTCACAAAATATTCTTGGAGTATCCTGAGTTAACTATATTGAGACTCATAGTGTACTTGTAGTATCCTAAGTCTCCATGTGTTGTGTCTCAGAGTATTCTGAGTCCACTATGTGATAGGTCTTGGAGTATACTAAGCCCACCTTGTACTAAGTCTCAGAGTATCTACAGAGTATCCTGTTCACCGGGTTCTGAGTCTTGGTGTATTCTTGGATTATCCTGAGTTCACTGTGTGCTCATTCTCAGAATATTCCTAAAGTATCCCAAATCCATCATGTGCTGAGTCTCAGAGAATTCTCAGAGTATTATGAGACCACAGTGTATAAGTCTTGGAGAATTCTTTGAATATCCTGAAACCACAGTATGCTATGTCTTGTATTATTCATTGTTCACCATATGCTGAGCCTGGGAGTATCCTTTGAGTATTCTGAGTCTATTGTGTGCTGAATCTCAAAAAAAATCCAAAGATTGCTGAAATCACCATGTGCTGAGTTTCAGAGTATCTTGAATCCAACATGTTATGAGTCTCAGAGTGTACTTGGAGTGTCCTGAGTCAACTGCGTAATGAGTCTATTATCCTCAAAGTATTTTGAGTATCCTGTGTTCACAATGTGCTGAGTCTATTATCCTCAAAGTATCATGAGTCCACCATGTGCAGAGCTTTGGGTGTAGCCTTGAGTAAGCTGAGTTCACCATGTGCTAGGTCTTGGAATATTCTTGAGGATCCTGATACAAGTGTGCGGAATCTCAAAGTATTCTTGGAATATCTGGGTCCACCATGTACTAAGTTTTGGAGTTATCCTCAGAGTATGCTGAGGTCATCATCTGCTGAGTCTTGGTGTATCCTGGGTTCATCTTATGCTGAGTCACAGAGTATCCTGGGTCCACCATGTGCTGGATCTCAAAATATTATTAGAGTATCCTGAATCCATCATGTGCTGAGTCTTGGAGTTTCCTCAATGTACCAGAGTCCACCATGTGCTGAGTCACAAAATATTCTTGGACACCCTGATTTAAATGAGTGATGAGTATTGTAGTATCCTCAACATCCTCATGTATTCCTTTTCAGAATATCCCGATTCCACCATGTGATGAGCCCCAGAATATCATGAGTCCACCTTGTGCTGACTCTCAAAATACCTACAGAGTATCTATTCCACCAGAAGCTGAGTCTCGGAGTATTCTTGGATTACTCTGAGTTCACTGTGCATTGATTCTCAAAGTGTCCCCAAAGTATCCTGAGTTCACCTTGTGCAGTCTTAGAGAATCCTTGGAATATCTTGAGACCACCATGTGCCTTATCTCAGAGTATCCCTTGCTCACCATAGGCTGAGTCTCAGAGTATCCTGAGTCTATTGTGTGCTGAATTTGGACTAGTCTGAATCTACCATGTACTGAGTCTCATATTATTCTTGGAGTATCATGAGTCCACCATTGCTGAATCTCAGAGTATCCTTGAAGTTTCCTGAGTCCACCAGATGTTGTAGTTTCAGAGTGTCCTTGGAGTGCATCATGTGATGAGTCTCAGAGTATCTTTGGAGTATCCTGAATCTACCGTGTGCTGAATCTCAGAGTACCCTCAGAGCATCCTGAGTCCAGTGTGTGTTGAGTCTTCGAGTATCCTCAAAGTATCCTGAGGCCACCATTTGCTGAGTCTAAGTCTCCTCAGAATATCGTGACTCCACCATGTGTTGAGTCTCTGAGTTTTTTCTTAGATCACAGGTGTGTTGAGTCTCAGTGTATATCTAATGAGCCCATGGTTGTTCTGAGTTCCAGATTATCCTCTGAGCTCACAGGTATGTTAAATCCCAGAGTATTTTCTTAGCCCACAGTGTGCTGAGTCTGTAGTTGGGCTCTCAGTTACCCTATCAATATGCTCTGAATTTCTAAGTTGGATGTACTAAGTCTTAGGAGGAATGCAATGCAGGATGCTGACTTCAAATCTCTTTTTCTCTGCATTCTGCATGTTAAAGCCATGAATGAGTAACCCTAAAGTGTGCATAGAAAGAGCACATCCCAGGAACTGAGATGTTCTGAGCAGATCTAGATCCCGAATGGGCCATTGTGAGATTCTATTCCTGAGATCTGGAAGGGAGAGTGTGATTGAGTCCCACCTTCCTCTGATAAATGACTTCATGAATAAAGTGTTTTCTGGGCAGACAGGCAAAGAGATCTCTATCTGTCCCTCTTCATCAGAACTTATTTTCAATTCTTAATTAAAAAATTCCAAATAAAGCATTGGTCAAGAGTAGTATTAGGCCCTAGTGAGCAGCCCATATTTGATGAAAATATCGAAGGGAGTTGAGTATCAGTTTAACACTAACAGCCTGATGTTCTTTCAGGTATTCACCTGGACTTATTTATGCTGCAGAAGCCAAGATACTTCCACTCTGACTACTTCTCCCTTGGTGTAAAGTTCAGAATCTAATCAAACAGGTTTTATTTTTGTCTTTGACTATTGATCATTTTCCTGCCTTTCTACCCTTTCTGCTGGTCTCATCATGCCAAAGCATTATTCGAGAATTCTCTCCCCCACACCTATGTAACAAATACTTGACTTGGATCCCTTCCCTTTGCTCATCGCTGCTAAGCTCTTAGGGTACATCTCCCACCTCAGCAGTGTTGGAGGCTGGGTTGCTTTTATCTGCACAATTTTGAGTCAGCTGATGGGAAATCTGGTTATATTCAAGGCTCCGATGTGAAGCTGGTTTTTAAAACTCTTGAAAATATCAATCCAGGAACATCTCTTTCCTATTTATGTGTCACAGTCATTTTATTTCCTACCAATGATTATTTATATTATTCAGAGTTTCCAAGTACAGAACATGGCTTTGACATCTCATGGGTCTCTGGAAATCTTTTAGAAAAGAAGACAAAGTAAACCCATGATCTATCAGCCCAGTGTCATTCCATTCCTCCCGACAAACAATCATGTTCTATCTTTCTCTGGAGTTTCACCTTCTCCCTTGGACCACTCATATTCTCTTCCACTAAGATTCTTCTCCCAATGTTTTTATGCGCAGTTTGAATATCTACATGTATATATTCAAATATATATACATACACACATATAAAGTATAGGAGGTCATAGAGAGAGAGAGATGGAGACAGAGACAGAGAGACAGAGAGAGGAACTGAGTGGTCCTTGAGACAGACAGACAGACAGACAGACAGACAGACAGAAGCAAGCTACGCAGTCTGGCCATCAGGGAAAGCCACTGGCAGGTGAGACTAACATATAGAGTCATTTGAGGAAGAGGAAGCAGAGAGTCCTTTGTTTGAAGGCCTTGATCTGTGTAAAACTGTGGGAAATTTGTGTATGAAAGGGAGGAGGGTGGGAGAAGCCAGGGCAGGACCCAACTCCTTACCACTCAGCCATCTGATGTGTGAAAAAGACTAAGGGGTTGTGGGAAGGCTGGGGTGGCAGGAGAGGACACGGATTTCCCAGGACCAGCGACAAAAGGTTCTAAGATCCTGCATGGCAAGGGAAGAAATAAAAGGGGTTCAGCTGGCTGCAGTGATGCAGTGACACATCATTTAATTAGAGTAGGGTGGGTGTAGGAGAGGCTACCTTGCTCTGGGGTCTGTGTAGGGTCTGAGATGAAGGAACTGCAGCCATAGAGTGTGATAAGGCTATGTGGGCTGGGACTCAAGACTCACTCAGGGGGAAATAAGGTACAGCACTAGGCAGGAGACCCTACCCTAGATTGCTTTGTCTCCTATCAAACTGTGCCACTGAGGCCTGTCTACCTCCCTCCAGTACAGTCCACAGGGCCTCTTTGGGCCAATGCCGCCAGTTTGGGGTTCACAGAAAACACAGCTTGCTGTCCCAAGAAAAGGGCTCCCCTGTCTCCCACATCTGAAGTGCTCAGTATGATCTTCCCCCTCTTTCCCCATTCTGCCCTGTCTGTTGTCTGTCTGTCTCTCTGCTTTTCTGTCAGGCACTGCAGCAGACAAGCCTTTCTCTGAAGGAAAGCAGGATTATCCATGAACACCTACTGGGAGCACCAAGCCCATTGTGATGTCCTTGCTTGAGCACTGTGGTCCAGGGGTCCAGGGCACGAGTGGGTAAAGACTGGTCAATGAGACTTTGATCTGAGCCCCAAGTAGGTTCTGGATCCAGCTGGAGCTCCTATTACCCATAGAGGAGAAGGCAGCTTAGGCTGAGCTATTTCCACTTTGTTTGGTTGAAGGAATTTTATAAAAAAAAGACCTCAATCATTCTGTGGTGTTTATAGTCTGTCCTTCCCTTTAGCTGTGAA
>PVKC010006368.1:0-31261 GCA_004027635.1 Crocidura indochinensis | reverse complement strand
AAGAATTTATAAAAGACATTTTTGCAATAATTTTTAGAGACAAAGAGAGGAGAACTAGAAGGTCCAGCTCACGGCATGAAGCTCACCACAAAGAGTGGTGAGTGCACTTAGAGAAATAACTACACTGAGAACTATCGTAACAAAGTAAATGAATGAGGGAACTGGAAAGCCTGTCTAGAGTACAGGTGGGGCTGGGGTGGAAGGAGGGAGATTTTGGACATTGGTGGTGAGAATGTTGCACTGGCAAAAGGGGTTCTTATCCTATCTTATCTTATCTTAACTTATCTTGTTCTTATCTTCTGGTCATCCCTATGTATAACCTACCCACCAACATTAAAGTTCTATAATTACTTAGATGCATAGCTGGAATAAATATTGGTTAATTAGGAATTCAGCAATTTTCACCATGAACTTTGTTTTCTTCAAACTGTTGAATGTGTATGACCCTTAAGATTAAGAGCATAGTAAGTTTTATGTGAACTCAAGTTACTTCTATTAACTAAGTGTAACTTCTAGCATTTATATGGACTCACTCACTAGGCAATAACCATGAAATTCACAATGTTCAGTTCATTAGAGTTAAGCTAATAATTGCATTTCCATTGCAATTATATCATTTGCATATAAAATAGTTTTCACTAACCTATCACATAGAAAAATCAATCTATTTTGGGTCATGCTGGTTTATACCACTGCTAGTAAAATTTGATTTAGTTGGAGAAGAGCTGAGTAGTTTAGATACTGTCATGACATACTCTTATATATAGTCAAGATAAAAACCACTGACCAATTATAAGAAGATACTAGCCAAGAAATGTGAAGATAAGTTATTTTCTTCCTGACACATGACAAATAGAATCTAAAGTTTTTTTTCTCTTCTAAACAGAACCATCAACTTTCAAGCTTCAATCTGTGTGTTCATAAGTGCTGTAAACATTTGTAAAATCTCAATTTATGCTATTCTTGCTTGCAAAGCTCCAGATATGTTTAACCTTATAAACTTACAGAATAATGAGGCTGCTGGGTACATAAATTTCTTTGTTTTCAAGCAATGTTAGACAGTGTCAATAGGATAAATCTGTCAATTATGAGTCCTTTAAGAGTACTTAAACACTGAGGAAACTGTAAACCGTTTTTTCACTTGAGCAAGCAGAAAGTTGTCATTTGTTTCCTTCTCTACTTGGCAGTTTTTTTTCTAGTAACGAATCCACATGATGTGTTTATTTACACAATGTGGTCCAGGAGTCTTAAATTAAATATTTCTCTAAAACAATCAAATATGGCAAACTGTCAAAGTCATCAAAACCTGGTTGAGAATTCCATTCACAATATTTTTCCTTCTTTATTGAGACTTACTAAAATAGAGACATATAACCTTGTTCTTAGCTATAGGAGTATATTAAAAACATCAAAAATTAGACCTACAGAATCAAATTATGTAATATTATATAAAGTAAAGTATTTATTAAATATTCAGTAACAGGAGAATGTAAATCCCCAAGTCAATTATGCAAGAGTAGAAGATAAAGTGATGAGCATTATATTTAATATGCCCTTAATATATACCTCATATTATTAATATACACCATATAAACCAATGATATAAAGGTTTGAATAAATAATATTTAATAGGTTTCATGATCCAGGATATAACTCAGCAGTTTTCCTTACATGCATGACACAAACAAAGACATACATGAATAGAAGTATATGGGACTTTGTTTTATTAACATAAATTTAGACTATATTATTCAAAAATAATAATACTGATGATAAAATTGTATGTTAATTAGAAATTTTTAAATGAATAAGATTTTTCCTATATTTTTCTTTTTAGTGTTATCATTCTCCTTTTTAATACCAGATTTCAAACCAATGCCTTACACAGTGAAGCATATTATGTACTGCTAAAGTAAATCTCCATCCCCCATTTTATTCAATAGAAAAGAAAGCCAATACATAATGTATTGAAAAACTCACTAAATTTCTGTAAATTGGGCTGGAGCTATAGCACAGCAGTAGAGTGTTTGTTTGCACAAGGCCAACACTGGACAGACCCGGTTTTGATTCCCAGCATCCCATGTGAACCCCGAGCCTGCCAGGAGCGATATCTGAATGTAGGAGATGGGAGTAACCCCTGAGAATTGTCAAGTGTGTCCCATAGACCAAAAAAAAAAAAAACAAAAACAAAAACAAAAAAAAACAAAAAAAACCCAGTAAAGTAGCATGGAAATAAGCCCAATAAATTTATAAAATGTGCCCTCAAAACTGTCATGAACACATTTGATATGATGTTAAAGAAATACCATGAATTTTTAACCTATGCTTCAAATATATTCAAATAATTTTAGCCTTAAGGGCTAAAAATACTAAGTCATTGTTGGAAATGACTATCGTAGATTTCTGTTGTAGTTGTTATGTTTTTCTTTTGGCCCATACCAAGTAGTACTTGGGACTTACTCTTGGTGGTGTTTGGAGAACTATATAAGGTGTCATGGATCAAATCCAGATTAGTCATATCCATATCAAGCACTTTATCTCCTCTACTTTCTCTCTGGCCCTTATTTATATATTAACTTTTATTTTAAGATAATAAAATTTTATAAAAATAATGGAATAATTTTTATAACTCTTCACTGTATTTATTTGTATTTATGCTTACATTCCTAATTTTTTTTCAGAACTTTTGGGCCCAAGACAATGTAGCCTCTGTTCACATCCTTGCATTGTTTAACACCATTTTTCTCTTCTTTTTTCTAAACTGGACAGTTTTACAATTCTTTGCATGTCAGGCACTTCCTATATTGAGTTATTTCTTTCTATTCTTTCTTTGCCTAGACTGTTTTCAGTTGAATATTTCCTTCTCAATTATCATGAAGCTTAAATGGCAGCAACTCAAAAGGAGGCCTCAACTACCTCCTTTCTCTAAATTAGAACCATTCCCATATAGTCACTTAACCCACTTATAGTCTTAAAAATAATTGGGCAATTACACTGATTAATATTCATCTAAACATGGTACTTAGATTAACTGAGGGCAGACACACTTATTTTTCTCTCATACATAAAAACAAAATAGTGACTTGAAGATGCAATAAATGCTGAAAAAAATTAAGTAAATGAAAAGTGAATAAATAGTTAAGTCATTTGCAGAATAGAGAGCTAAAGAAAAAAAACAAAAAAAAATGAAAAAAAAGAAAGAAAGCTAAAGGAATACTGAAACTTTAGTGTAATGGTGGTTTCTAGGTTTGGATAGAGGAGGAAAAAGTAAATTACTGACTAATACATCTACAATTTTAGTGAAATAAGACGAATAGGTTCTAGAGATCTTCTGGAAAGAACAGAATCTAGTCAATAACTATGTGAGTGAAATAGGAAATTTACCCATATTCAGCCAAGCATTGAGATGACAGCACTAAGATCCTATGGTCTCAGCTGTGGGAAGTCTGTGCTTCTGTAGAGCCTGCAGCCAGGATTCAGATTATAAAGAGCTTTCAAACTGAACTCACAATATCTGTATATCTTTCTAATTTTTCAAGGAGAAATTTTATTTAAAGTAATCTCAGGTTGCTTTATTTCCAAAGTGTTTAGCAGAAATAAAATAGATACTCTTTGGAAGAATACTCTTTCAAAGATGGCCACCAAGAATTCTTTGACTACGTTTCAAGAAAATGAGCCTCTAAACAAAATCATCAAGAACATAAAAATGCAAGGCACCGAAATTCAGAAAATTTAGAAACATGCCCAGGTGAAACATATCTACGAATACTTCAAATATATGAATTATTATTAAAAATTATAAAATAGGATGACATTCTAAATTAGATTGAATTAATCAAAATTATAAGTGAAACATAAAGAAAACAAAATATTATGAAGAATGTTCAAACTTTGTAATCACTGCTCCCTTACCCAATTAAGTCTCGGAACTCCATGAAAAATATCACTCCACATATGTTATTTCAGTTTTCTATTGAGCTAAAAATATGCGACTTGAAAAGGAAAAAGTGAAGAGGCAATCATTCCAATCAGGAGATTTGAGGATGAGATATGCCAAGCTTGGAGGGTATCACTGCTTGCAGATCACTTCAGAAGCCTATACTGTGTGTATGCAGGGTTTACAAACTTCAAAAATCCCTGTAAAGTCTGCATTTTATACTTATATTTTGTTCTTGAAGAAATAAGGTCCCTTTTATTATATAGAGCCCCTCTAGCATTATGTATCTACTTTCCTCATTTCTTTCTTTTTCTTCATTTTTTTGTGCTTTGGGGTCATTCATAGAAGTAATTTTATAATGAATTTTTTATTTTCATGATATTTGGTACTAGTATTCTAAATGCTTCCTCTTTCTGATCTGGACCCCTACAATCCATTTTTAAATACAGTATTTAAACATTAATTTAAGATAGAGAATATATTAAGCCAATTACTCTAAAATGTCTCGTGATTTCTGAACTATTTATAATGAAGGTAAAGAAAGTCCTTAAAATGGCTTGAGAAGTATACTATACATGATATCCATACACCATTTACAATATTTCTGCCCTTTGACTGAGTTCAGACTGGCATTCCTGACATTTGCCACAAACCTCAGCATGTTTTACTCATCTCTTTTCATTATACCCCAAAATTTTTTTATCACAAATAATCATTATAATTACCCTCTCAATTTCTTCAAGTCTACTCTAAAATAGTCCATTTTTTAGAAACTCTCATAATTATATATAATACATACATACATATATATGCACACACATATATTTACACACATATTTTATTGCTAGTAAAAATAGAAAGTTATTTTTATGAAATATTTCTTTATATGATAAAGTAGAAAATGTGTACGGGGGGCAGCTGTTTTGCTGATAATATTTATGAGAGTAACTTAAGCACATGCACTGGGATATATATACAAAATGATTATATTGTTTGTGAAAGTGAATACATTGAATTTCACAGCCAAGTCAAAATAAAATTCAATCTATTAAAAGTGAGAAACAATTGCATATTTAAAGTAACTGTAATTAGGGCCAGCAAGATTACATGAGGGTCAAGGTGTTTTCCTTATGTTCAGCAGATGCCAAAAGTCAGCTTCTGTGTTTGCTTTCTGAGCACTGTCAAGAGTGGCCTTGAGCATAGAGTTGAGGGTAAACTCTGAACAACCATGATATGTCTCAATAAACAAATAAAACATTGATTATAAATAAGCATGAAAACATGAATTATTACTCAATAAGTTTGGTAAAGTATAAGTGTAATAGGAACCCAAGAGATAGGGTGTTTGTTTTTGTATTTAGCCAACTGGTTCAATCCCTGCCATCCCATATATTTCCTCAAGCCCCAGGGTGAGTGATTCCTGAGTGCAGGGCCAGGAGTAATTTCTGAACACAACTGGGTGTGCCCTCTCCAAATCAAACAAACAAAAATGCAAATATATATCAAATATAATCACATATGTATAAATAGAAACATGCAGAATATAAAACTACTTTTCACAAACAGATACGGGTGGGCTCAACATTTGAGTAAAACATAGGAAGTATAAAGGATGGCAATAGTTTTGTTTGATTGTGGGAGGTATTCTTGGGAAGAAATTAGTATAGTTAAATTTTCTAAACTGTGTTTATTAAATGAGTGGTTACGTTGTGACTTATCCCGATTTTATTATTTACATTTATGTTTTATATGTATTAAATAACCCATAATCAAAAACCCAAAAAAAAGTTTAAATCACTGAAAATGCTAAAAAGCCAGCAATTAATACATGGATAAAAATTATACAAACCTTGGGGCCAGGAGATAGCATGGAGGTAAGGCGTTTGCCTTTCATTCAAAAGGTCATTGGTTCTAATCCCGGTGCCCCCAATGGTCCCCCGTGCCTGCCAGGAGCAATTTCTGAGCATGGAGCCAGGAGTAACCCCTGAGCACTGCCGGGTGTGACCCAAAAACCACAAAAAAAAATTATACAAACCAAAACTCTAGGAGATAGCTGATGGGAAAAAGAAAATGCCATGAAAGAGTGATGCCAATGAGACCACAATATTAGTACCCAAAATTGTCCTCAAACTTCAGTGCAATCTTAGCAAACTCCTCTTTTTGGGATTCTGAAACAAACACCACTTCCATGCAGTCAAGAATGTATGGCCTCTGGTCTATGCCAGAAAGAGATAAAAAATCTTTAAAAAATTAAACCTTAGTCCAAATGATAATTTAAGGACAGGAGCACATGTTTTGCATTTAAAGCCCCAACTGGATTCAGGCACTGCATGATCTCTCAGCATTACCAATGGTGACCCTTAAGCACCAAGCCCTGAGTACAATACTAAATCAAAAATTTTAATTATAACTAACATTCTGATGCTATAACAATTTTTTCCTGTCAGTAATGGCTCCTGGTGCTGCTCAAGGAATCATATAGGATGCTGGGGATCAAATTCAGGTCAACTATGACCAATGCAAGTATCCTACCTACTGTGCTGTCTTTCTGGCTCATATTTATGATCTTTATACCATATTAAATAATAATGTTTTATAAGTCTAATTTTTTTTTGGTTTTTGGGTCACACCCGGCAGTGCTCAGGGGTCACTCCTGGCTCCATGCTCAGAAATTGCTCCTGGCAGGCACGGGGGACCATATGGGACACCAGGCTTCGAACCGATGACCTTTTGCATGAAAGGCAAACGCCTTACCTCCATGTTATCTCCTGGGCCCCTATAAGTCTAATTTTATGATGTAAAATTGTATATATAAGTTCTCAATTATACATACATGCACTATTATTTTAAGAGAGATATTTAACAAAATACACTTAGTTGTTAAATCCTAATTACTGGAGTAACAGTATAAACATCTATAACAAATAATTATATATTATTATGATATGTAAAACGTACTATAAATATGTTATAGTTTTGTTTCATGTACTAAATTGTAAGAATGTGCTGAATTATAAATTCTGAGATACAAATTATGTTTTTGTAAAATCTTTCTAAACAATGAAAAGAAACTGGTTAATCAACCATGATAACACATGAAGTTCCTTTGTTAAGTAAGCTACATTGAAAAAAAATAAAGGAAAACAGGTACAAAGCTTCAAGAAAACGTTCAAGACACTAAGCTTAAAGTAGTCTATTATTATAACTCTAACCAAAGTAGAATATTCTCTGTAAAACAGTTGTGAATGTTACACCATAGTAATTAAAATTTAATGAAACTCCATTGGAGGTGATTTTAATCACACACTTAGTGAAGATATGCCAGCTTGATTCATAAAATCAAGCCAAAGCCATGTCAAGCATGAAGATAACAGACAAATAAAAGCTGTTACAATATTTTGAAACAGGAATGAGAATAAAAGAATGTTTTAAAACACAATAGGTAACTCAGTATTTACTTAAAATCTCTAAACTGCAGATAATTTATCAAAGGTCCTTTACTTTTTTCCCCAAATCCTTCTTCTGAAAAGTCTATTTACAATAATGAAGAATATCTCCTACTCAATAAATCACAAAACCTATTTAACTAGTACATAGGTAGATAGTAAAATAAGTATTTTTCTACCTAAATAAACTTTATATTCATTTAGATACTAGCAAATGTTCAATCTTTCCCTGCTGGTTAGCAAGCGGATGGTAAATCAGACTTTTGTGCACATAGAACATAATAATCATTCTAACTTATAAAGATGACACCTAGGATGCTTTATCTGAATTCAAAAATAACATATAGCAATTACAATAATAAGAAAATAATCTTACTTTGGTCAACATGAGCTCATTATAATGTTTATTGATGAAAAATTAAATAGCATTAAATGAGGTTGAGCAAAAATATTTATTTTATTGTTTTTTATTCAAGGATCCTTATGTCTTCTTTCTTCTTTTCTTCTTTATTCTCCTTCATCCTTCTTCTTTTCTTCTCCTTCTCCTTCTTTTTGTTCTTCTTCTTGCTCTTGTTCTTGTTCTCTTGTTCTTGTTCTTCTTCTTCTTGTTCTTCTTGCTCTTGTTCTTGTTCTTCTTGTTCTTGTTCTTCTTGTTCTCCTCCTCATCCTCCTTCTCCTCCTTCTCCTCCTCCTCCTCCTCTTTCTTCTTCGGTGACACTCAGGGGTTACTTCTGGCTTCATTCTCAGAAATAGCTCCTTGCTTGGGGGACCATATGGAACACGGGTCTTCGAACTGCAGTCCCTCTTATGTCGGTCACGTGCAAGGCAAACACCCTACCGCTGAGCCACTGCTCTGGCCCCAAGGATTTATATTTATTATACTTCGTTCTATTTAAAACATCCATTTTAAGAATCTATAGAGAGTGTAAATAAATACTTGCTGGGGCTGCAGAGATAGCTCACCCCCACACTACCTAAATCAATAAGTAAGAAATTATTATATTAAGTTTAATACCTACATCTAAAATTGATTGTTTTCAGCATTTCCCTAAAGTGTTATTAAGTTGTTCAGTAATCCCTGAGCAGATTTTACTTAATAAGTTGGTAATAATATTTTTGAATAATAATTTTCTTAATAATAAAATCATTAAAAGAAATAATTTAAAGTTTTATCAGATGGAAGAGTATCATTTTCAATTTGCTGTCATTTGTCATTTGTCATAAAAAGCATTCTTTTTATGATTACAGTTTTAATTAACTTCAAAAGTTTTGCCATATCACAACCACTATCAATATCTCTCTAACAGTCCTGTGCGTGTTAATGTCCTGTGTCACTATTTTTCAGGAGGGGAAACATGGTTACACTTATTATTAATAGGGCTTCATACATGAATCATTCCTGCAGGTGTCTTATACCCCCCACCTCTGTCCAGGGTCCGTCACCCTCTTTTTCATCCTGCCAGAGGAAATTTCCTTCTGAAGACAAAATTTCCTTTTTTTCTAGCCTATAGGCATTTGTTTTTTCATCTCTGTCCTATGATAGATCATTTGCTTTTGCCCTTCTGACTAACTTGACTTCACTGTCCAACTCCAGCCAACTCCATTCATGGAGTAAAAGTATCATGATTTATTTTTTCACACAGTGGAATAGTAGTCTATTTACATATATATTTATTTTATATTCAGTCAGCAGATCTGAACATTTCAATTGTTTCCAGGTTCTGTCTATTGTCAAGAGTTCTACAATGAATACAGGAGTGCAAATTTCCTTCCTGAATAGTTTTGACTCCTAGAGGGAGATAGCCAGAAGTGGAATTGTTGACTTATATGGAAGCTCTATTCCCAGATTTTGGGAAACTTTTCATGTTATTTTCCATAAAGGTTCAACTATTCAGCATTCCTACCAACATCCTATAAGCCCTCTGCTATTGCTAATACTCATAAAAAACACTTTAATTGCACCGTTTTACATTCAAGACATTATTTCTCCTTTCCAAAGAGCTGAGATAGAAGTGCAATGTTGGATCCATATCTCTCTGAAAGGATAATGAAGTGCAGATTGTGGAAGGTCAGTCTAAAATTGACCAAGTAAACCAGATTTATAGGCAGAAATAGTTCAGCTACATTGAACAAGTCAAGCTGAAAAAGAGAGCAACAGGAGTCCATGTGGGTATTCAATATAACAAGGTAGTAATCGCTCTTCCAAAACTGGAGGACGATTGCATGCAAAAAGATTCTAGAACTTACATGAAGTAGAAAAGGAAAAATATAAGGATAATACAATTGAAAAGAGACAACAATAAAGTTATCATATATTCAATGTTAACTACAAACTAAAAGAAAAAAGTAATGCTAGTTCTGATTAGATTGTAATCAATATTCCTTGGCTAGGAGTTAAAACTCTCAAAATGACACATAGAGTATGCTTGGAAGTTCAGTTTTTACAAAAGATCACAGACTACTGTGAAATATATAGGACTGAGCTAAGGTAAATTTGCTCTTACTCTTAATACATAAATGGCATATCATCAAACAGCTCCAAAGTAGAAAAAGGAAGTCAGTAAGGTAAGTAATTTTATTGAAATACCCCCCAAAATAAAATATAACTATATATTTTTGAAAAAGGAATTTCCTAGAAATTATGTTTTCATAAGCTATTAAACTTCTGCTACAATTACTATCACAAGTCAAGCCTCCACCACTCTACTTATAATAGAAAGCTAACTGACAAATGATAAATGTTAAATCAGGAAGAGTTTAGAAGCCATTATAGAAGTGTTTTATTTTACTATGCCATAGAATAATTCTTAGCAGAGAAAAAAGCTTAAATACTCTTTTGGATAACAACTCACTAATTAATGATGATTGTACTGGACAAAGTTGGGATAATTTTTTCTTGTCCCCCTACATAAGATTGATCCAGAAGTGAAAAAGAGATTCATGATAGATTTAATTCTACCCAAGTAGCTCCTGAATTCAGGCTATTTATAAACCGGTATGCATTGTAAAGGTGTATAAAATGTAGATGCCATTTATCTTGGATAAAGTGAGATTATGATTCCAAATCATTCAAGTCAAATGTTTAACTAAAAAAAATAAAAGATTAAACCATTTTCCCTTTTCCTTAAAAACAGCATTATTAGGGCCAGAGAGAACACAGTCGTGGGGCGCTTGCCTTGCAAGCAGCTGATCCAGAAAGGACCATGGTTCTAATCCCAGTATTCCATAGGGTCTTTCATGCCTTCCAGGAGCAACTTTTGACTGCAGAGCTAGGAGTAACCCATGAGCACTGCCGGGTGTAAACCCTCCACCCAAATATACCCACAACAACAACATTATTATTATTTTTTATTTTTTGATTTTGGGCCACACCCGGTGATGCTCAGGGCTTACTCCTGTCTACGCGCTCAGAAATTGCTCCTGACTTGGGGGACCATTTGAGATACTGGGGGACCAAACCACAGTCTGTCCTAGGCTAGCACAAGCAAGGCAGACATCTTACCACTTGCGCCATTGCTCAGGCTCCAACAACAATATTATTAATGAAACAGATTAGCTGAGATTAAAAAAATATATGCAAAGTGTTACCAATGAACAAATTGGTTAATCTGGAAGACATGCTTCTATAGCTGTGCCTCTACCCAAAATCAATAATGCTGTCACTTATCAACCAATAAGCTATAATTAACTACTATCATTTTTCTTTTGAATAAATCCAACTAGATTGCATCTCATTAAATTTTGAATATATCATGAAAGTTATCATAGAACAAATAAATTATTTAATAAGCTAATTAAACAAAAAATTAAGGCTTGAGAGTATAGCTGTTAAAGTTTTGCAGACTACAGACCATGATCTGATTCCCAAAAGACATATGTTTCCATGAATATTTCCAGGAGTAAGTTCCATCACCTCACCTGTGCAACTGTTCCCCCACTAAATGTGTTTTAAAAGAAAAACTGATAAAAAGCAAAAAGTAACAACAACAACAAAGGAAAAAACCCTCCTAGGTAGTCACAATTATTTTAAAATGTGTTATATATTTTTATCCTTACTTTTCAGGCACATTAAATAAAGAGTGCTTTCTTTTACCCTAAAATTCCATCATAAGACAAGCGAGCTTTTTTTCTTTCTTTTTTTTTTTTGTTCCCCAATTCACCATACAAACCAGGCAAAGGGCCTGGGTTGAGGTATATATGGGGTGAATTTACTGTATCACCTCTTTCTATACAGTCAGTGTAAAGAACACAGTCTTTGGTAAGAATTGGGAGGCCTTATATTTTCTTTTCTTGCTTTTTGATTTTTTAATATATATATTGTGTGTATATATATTGTATATATATACACACACACAATACACACACATACAATCCTTCACCAGTGCAACATTCCCATGACCAATATTCCAAGTGTACTTCCTCCCCACCCCACACCGGCCTGTACTCTAGACAGTAATGATTCTTAGAGGCAAAATAGAGGAGGACTGGAGGGTCCAGCTCCTGACATGAAGCTCACCACAGGGATTGAAAACTATCATAACAAACTGTGACTGAATGAGGGAAGTATAGAGCTTTTTTTTCCTACATAACTTTAGAACTCTTTATTCTTCTAAGTTCATTGTAAAAGCTTGGTTAGACTGTTTCCCTCTTACACCTACATTTTCTCTGGAGCCTCCTATATTAACCTAGTCTACTGTTCAAAATCTCAACAGCATGTGTGAACAAGTGTTTGGTGATGAGCAAAAGTATTTGTACATAAAGTAAAGTACCTGTGAGAAGGTGAAGACATGGAGGAAGAGAACCATTCATTTAAGCTAAACTGCAATACTAAGTGTCAGGACAAGTTGTGCTAGTTTCTTACAGTTAGTGTAGACCTTTGGAACCAACATTCATTTCTTCCTTGGATTTCTTCATTCATGTCTTTCCTCTTTGAGATTCTAACATTGCATCTATTCTAAGCAGATGAAGAAGGAGGTCATTCATTAGCTTTCATTTTATTGGGATTTTGATTTAGTCCCTGTTGTATCTCCCTGTACCCAGAGCACTATCTAACAAATAATAGATGCTAATAAAACTTTGTTCAACAGATACATAAACTGTAAATAGGTACCACAGTTTATTTAACATATTTCTTTGGTCTCACATTGTACTTACAATAGAAGGAAGATCTACCATATATGGTTCTTCATATACCAAATTCTCTCCAGGCTTTTAATCACCACTCAGATTAACTTTCAGTAGTCAAACCATGTTCATTTTGGGATTTATACATATTATATATACACATGTAAATGAAAATGTATACATATATATATGCAAATATATGAGCACACACATGATTTTTGGCTGTCTCAGGGAATTTGTATATTTCACCCTGTCTTCCCTTAACTTTTACCAGGGACTTCCTTCTTAACTTTCAGTGTTGGCAGATATCTATTCCCTCTTACAATCCATGTATGTAATCTTACACAGCAGCAAACCTTCACATCAGAAGCATCACAACTACTCTTCTGTTTCATACAATTACCTTATATTTCTCCAGTACTGCACTCTAAGATTCCTAGGCACCAGGAATTAATTTGCCTTCCCACTTGCCATTGATTTTGCCTATTTACATATAGTGTGGTGGTTTATCTTCCTGTCTTAAATATAGCAAAAGGATTCATAGGATGAGTGATGAAAAAATAGTACTAATTGTGCAGTTAAATTATTATAGCAGAGATCATACTCAGAAAATAGTCCAAACAATTCTAGTTTATTCAAGTTATTTTCAAATAAAGAACTTTTATTCCAAAAAACCCAGTTCAAGGCTGGAGAGGTAAAAGAAGAGAGAAAGTGTTTGCTCATTGCTGACCTAGGTTCAATTCCCTAAACTTGATATGGTCACCCAAGCCCCACCAGGAGTTATTTCTTGTAAAACTGGTTCCAAGACTATGAATTCCACTAGGCCAGGGGTGGCAAACAGGAGTTTTACCCTCACTGAAAATGGCAAAATGCAATATGTGTTTAATATATTATTGTTAAAATTATATGCTTTTGTGTGAGTGTTTGTCTGTTTTGGCAGGTCACTGCGTGGTGGTGGCGCTCTGACTCTCACAGTTTAAAATTTAGGTTCTTTGTGTCGAACTTTTCACCACCCCGGCACCAGACTGCTGCCAGCCTATGAAGCTTTATACCATACTTTCATTCAGAAATTATAATCTAGATGGATGGTTTATTCTTGGTGTATATTTTTTCCTTGATGATTCTTATATTGTTCCTCTTGAATCCATTATATAGATTTCTGTGTGCTATTCATTTCATTTCAAACTATTTAGACCTTCTATTGTTTTCTGTTTTCTTCGGCTCATATTGGAACTCCTTGGGATTTTGCTATTAATTTTCTGTTTAGACTAGTTTCTGTTGAGCACATGGTAAGTAAATTACTTACCATGCTCTTTATTTCTGCCTATAATTTTCTCATTTTAGCACTCATTCTTCTGTACTGCTAGATTTGCTGACTACCACTGCTACTGGTTCTTTCATTTTATTAAACATCCTCACAATGTTTTAACTAGTCATTGTCTGAAGATTTAATAAGCTGGTTGATGCTATCTGAGTCCTCTGTTTTTTTTCACTCACTGATATTGGTGGGATCCTACTGACTTCTCCATTAGAATTGCTGTGCAGTAAGTGATGGGTAATGTGCATAGAATGCACTATGAGTAGTGTGAAATTAGGATGAACATTAAAAGTGCAGAACTAAATCACTAATTATGGCATCATTCAAGTATGGTGTGATAAAAATTATTATTAGTAGACCCTGTAGAGAAAAAGTAAACTAAGCTTAAAAATTGAGCCTCCTCCACAAATTCACACATATGGTTTAACAGAGAAATGAGATTTGGGCCTAGAGTAGACCCAAATGATTCTAAACAGAGAACTGTTTAACAGCATCAATAAATCACGGTCCACAGTGATTGATGCAGAGATGGGTATATAATGAGAGCTATGATAAAGTGATCTACAAATGATTGCCAGAACTCTCCTTTCTTTTATAGCAATTGATATTAAAAATTAAGTCCTGAATTATTGGGTAGGCAATCGAACTGCCTAGGAGAAATATATCTTCAGAGGAAAATGTAGCAAAGTAATACAGAAATAGAAACCAGTTAATTATTTTTATTGTTTTATCTGCTCTATATAATGAGGTAAAGATATGTTAGAAAAGGTAAGAAATCTTCCTCTACATCCAGTAATTATGGTAGATACTTTGCACTGCATGGTTCTCTAAGTGTTGTCAGGGATGTACAAACATGTGTATCCCTCAAACCCATCTATTATCTTTTCTTATTTATATGGTTTAAGTAAAGATTTGCAACATAGTTGAGGATATTTGCAAGGCACTCTTTGTATAAAGAAAGTTTATGGGAAGTGAAACATGACAGTGATAATGAATGGTGAGAAAGTGCTATGGGATAATATATTAGAAGAATTTATGATATACAAACATTGCTCCTAGAAAAATGGAGTTGTAGAGTATAATCTAAGAATACATTTGTTTAAAATGAGATATTAGAGACTGTGTAATTATTGGTGATAATAAGTATTCAGCTTCAATGATATCTGTGTGTGACCCAGGTGAATAAAAGGCTTCAAAGATCTTGGAGACAAGGATATTTTATAATAATGTTAAAAGTATTTAAGAAAGATGTCACATATTTGGGTGTATAAGAATTATGGTGATATTAGTAAAGAGATAATATATAGCTAAATGTACAGTTGAAGATATAATTTACAGCAGAAGTTTTGGAAATAACAGAAATTATGGAGAAAAGTCAAAATTATGTTAATGTGGTAGGAGAGGAACTATCCATGAGATATTTGCTCTGAAAGAGAGAAAAAACTTTCCATATGAATATTAAGTTAATGCAGAAAAGTAGCATTAATAGAAAATGTTGCTTTGTGGGATGGTTTATAAATTAGAATCTAAATGAACTATACGTTATAGTCACTTTTTGTTTATTGTTTTACTTTGAATTGGGGTACTCCCAGTGGTTTTAAGGAAGTATTCCTGATTCTTTGCTCAGAAGTCACCCCTGGATGTTTTCTGGAGATGTATATAATGCCAGGAATTCACTGCAATTGAACTCATGGATGGCAGCACCTTCACTTCTGTATTATCTCTTCTGCATTTCTTTATTTTTGGGTACCCTAAATGATTCAGATTGTATCTTGCTTCATATCTGTAAACATACTTTTATTTTTCCTGAGTATACATTGATTTTTAAAGATACTTGTCATCGTTTTTTATTTAAGTTTGGCATTGACTACTCAGGAAAAAGTTTTTTTATCAATAATAATGTACAGCTTTAATTAGGGTTAAATTAATTCTACAAATTAATTTGGCTATAAGTTTGTTGACAAAAATAATATGAATTATAAACCCAGAACATACTATTAAAAGTATATTCAGTTTTTTTGCTATTTATTGTGTGGTGTCAATGCATTTTAAAACAGTAAGGACATCAATGTTTCTACTTGAATATCTTAGGTGATTGACCTTCTATTATTTGTCATTTATGCATTTTTGCTACAAGATCATTATATTTATGTTCCTAAAATTATACAATTATAATAGATACAAGAATATAATTGAAACATTAAGAGATATCTGAATCAAGATATCTCTTGTGTATTTAGGTTAATTATACGCTATGCATTTAACTTTTATTTTGTCCTGAGACATAAAAATGCTCTTTGAGAGATTTCTTATTTATTCCTTGCTTTATTCCCTAATGCACTATAAAATTGCTGGATAATTCACTTAGTAATCACTATTTTTTAAAGACAAGAGAAATTTTCAGTAGCATAAAACAGTGGCGAGCAGTAGACATGAAATATAGTACAAAGGCTAAAGCACTTACTTTGAATGTTATTGACTGTAATTCTAATTCTTGGAATTAATTATGATTCCTTGAACCTTGCCAGGAGTGATCTGTGGTCAAGAGCCAGAATTATTCCCGAGCATCATTCAGTTGATCCCCCAAACAAAATAAAACTATTACTATAGTCAATATTTTCCAATCTATGTAGAATGAGCTCAAAAATGAGAAAGTAATACAATGAGACAGCATAGGGTTTAAAGTATAGCCAGAATGTAGAACTGCATGACCCCCAAAGCAGAGGGTGTAGCTTAGAGGCTACAATCAAGCACCATTGCATGTAATACTGGTGATGCTTTTGCGCCACAGATTTGGGAGCACCGTAGTATACTTGGGTTTGCTTACTGAATCACCAGCCTGTTGGTGAACACACTTTGGAGCATTATCACATAACAGAAGAATTGCAAAATAAAAAAACTGTATTTTTGTTTATCCCAGTGGCTTTATCAACTCAATTAATTTAGTATAATAGATTAGTATACTAATATTAGGAAAAAATCTTCATTGAAAACAGAAATCTGAATATATCTTTATTAAAGTATAAATCTCAAACCTGATCCATAAATGTACATAAATTTGTGACTAAACATTGAACATCTATTTTCTAGGCCTTCATGTCATGTGCAATAAATTTGTTTTCAATATTTTTACATAAATCTATAATCCATCTGGGTTTATTTTGGTTTATGTCATAAGGAACGAACCAAAGTTGTTCTTTTTTCCAAATGGTTAGCCAGTTGTTTCAACACCTTTCTTTGAATTATTCATTTATCTATGCTAATTTAAAATGCCACCTTTAGTAAATATAAAAGTAATTTATTTAATTTAGTTGATTGTTGCTCTTTCTATGATATTCAATTGATATGTCCATGTTGTGTTGGCAAAAAAAGAAAAAATTAGAGTTTGCAGCTAAAATCTATTTTTTATAATTTGTTTGCTTTGATAATTCAATAATTCAAGTCTATTCTCACTACTCAATAGATAACACATATTTAAATCATATTTGCATCATATATAATCCACTTTATAGCAATTACCTACTTTTACTTCCCCTTAAAGTCTGATTACACTTTAAGGAAGATGCCTGACAAATGAGAAAAGCTGGTAACACTAAAGAATAGATAAATCATAGAAAGAGGAAATCCTGAAGTTTCAGGAAGCAATGGTATAATAATTACTACTAAATCTAAATAGATGCCAATACAGGCATTAAACCTGTGGCCAAGAAGACAAAATAATAATACAGGTAATAAAATAAAATCATATAGGAAAAAATTCAGGAGGTATTTGGTATGAACAGCAATGGAGAAACAAAACCACAGAAAAAAAATAAGACAACCCCTTACGAAAGGAGTAATTTTTGGACTTTGATTTATATATATATATATATATATATGTTATATATATATAGGAAGTATTTTGTCATAAAGAGAAAAATACGTGTTTTAGTTCTACAACCATATTTCAAGTGTCAATTTTAGTAAGGGAACAATTGACAGAGATAACCAAATTAAACTATTAAGATTGATTTATATGTCTCAAATCAATTTCATTGGAGTTACTTAAGCAATTAAATGGAATTGTGAAAAGTTACTGAAATTGAGTAAATTTAAGCACTGAAATGATAATGTTTGGGGAATGATAACTATTCTATTTATAAAGAGAATGAAGAGAAATATGTTCTTAGCTTGGGTATGATGTAGTACTAAGTATTTTTGAAAATATATGAGCATTTTGGTCAATATACAAATATAGACCACACTGAAAAACATCTAGAAAATCACTCAACTATCTTTGTTTCAATTCTTAAGATAAAAAAGACAGAAAAAGAAAAAAAGTGGCTGTTGGGGCCAGAAAGATAGCATGGAGGTAAGGTGTTTGCCTTGCATACAGAAGGATGGTGGTTCGAATCCCAGAGTTCCATATAGTCCCTCGAGCCTGCCATGAGCAAACTCTGAGCTTAGAGCCAGTAGTGACCCCTGAGTGCTGCCAGATGTGACCCCCTTCCCCCCAAAAAGTGGTTGTTTTCAGTTCAGAGTAAAAACCTATATAAAATAATATATTTTACAGTGTCATTGGGAACAAAACCTTTGATAATATATGATGGCAACTAGTAAGCATTTAATTCTCCATGTTTTTTTTCTTTCCTTTAAGAAACGCTCTTTGAATAGATTAAAAAAAACAGTTTGGATTTTATAAACCGTTCTTTTAATTAATTAATTAATTAATTTTGGTTTTAGGGTCACACCTGGCAGTGCTCAGGGATTACTCCTGGCTCCACACTCAGAAATAGCCCCAGACAGGCTTGGGGGACCATATGGTATGCAGGGATTCAAACCACCATCCTTCTCCACGCAAAGCAAATGAGGCCTTACCGCTGTGCTATCTCTCCGGCCCCTAAATCATTCTTTTAAAGTGTATTTATTATGTTATTTATTTTTAAATTGAGATATGATGATTCACAAAGTTATTCATAGTTGTATAAGTCAGGAGTGGTGAGTAAATCATATCAAAGGGAACAATTGCATGATAAAGGGCAAATTCCATTTTTAGTGTGAACTTTATGTGATATTATACAGAGGCATATATTTAATGATACACTCCTGAAACTTTTCCTACATTAAAAGATATAATTTTATTTCAAAAATCATATTTAAATTGTAATTAAAATTTAGATGGCTTCCACATTTTGTGGAAAATAGGAAACTAAGAAAAGATCTCTTTTTTCTTTGACTTCTAGGACATGTCCTATTGCTCATGAAGGATAGATCGTCCCAAAATGTTAATATATAATTTTCCAAAGATGTTAAATTCTTGTTTTTATTCAACATGCATCCACTTAACATGGGGCACCAAGAATTAATGAGAACCCCCATTGGGTCTCAAGGGAAACATCTTGATATTTGGATATTACCCAGATTTAGGATAAAATCTTTAGAAATAACTCTGCTTATCTCAAGGAACCTATCTTAAAACAGGTGATTTCTAGAGGTAGGGTTTTTATATACGAATTCATCCCTTCATTATGTGATATTACTCCTCTTTTTGATGCTCCTGCCCTATTCTACTCCTTAGCATGGTTCTAGTACATAAATAAGAATTCTCTCTCGCTATGTCACTTCTCCATTATGTATAGAGTTAAATTTGGTCTTTTTTCTTCTTCTAATATGTCTTGTTCTTTTATTGGCTCAGACAGTATGAGTAGAACCCAGAGGAATGATGAATTACCCACTAAGTCCTTGTACCCTCACTGATGTTTATCTCCCAGTATAGACCCTAGAATTTGTGGGGCAAATTGTTCAATGAAAAAAATATATTTAGTACAAGATCCTTTCAAACTACTGGAGAAAAATAAATAGAAAGCAGTATAAATCTGTCTAGAGCTTGAATAATGAACACTAAGGGGCTAGGAGGACTCCATCTGGTAGTACGTAAGGGCTTGTAGTGCATACAAAGCATATGCCTTTCCACTTGAAACACACTCCCATATTCTGTTTAATTTTTTTCCTGAGTCAAGATAGCTTTTATTGAAAAAATTTGCTTAGAAAGATGTGAAGGAAAGTACTAGAGAAATGTGTGCAGTAGAGAGAGCATAGGGTGTTCCAAATTGTAAAAGCTAAGGTCTTATTGGCAAACAAAAGGGATACATATTCAAGGGAGAACGTGTATTTAAAAAATATGCCTTTATGTTTATATATATATATATGTTATTTTTGAGGGGTCACACCTGATGGTGCTCAGGGGTTACTTCTGGCTCAGCACTCAGGAATTGTTCCTGGCAGGCTCAGAGGACCATATGCGATGCCGGGATTTGAACCACCATCTGTCCTGGGTTGACTGAGTGCAAGGCAAATGCCCTACAACAGTGCTATCTCTCCAGCCCCTCTATGTTTATATTTTAACATACGTTATTTAACTAAAAACATAATCAGAGATAAAATGACAATCTTTACAGGAAAGCACTTAATCAATTTTTTAAAGTTATTTTTGGTTTTGAGGTCACACCTGATGCTACTCAGGGTTTATTTCTGTCTCTGTGCTTATGGATCATGCCAACCAATGCTGAGGGAACCATATTTGGTGCCAGGGATTGAACCAGGGTCTGCTAAATGAAAGGTAAGCATTTAAAATCTTTTCCTATCTCCCCAGCACATACAATGCCAATTCTAACAAAAAGAACTTTACAATCATAGTAAGGCATAGAAAATCTTTTTATGCAACCTAATATAATGCTTAACAATAACAAGGTGATAGAAATATTGTCATAAATATAAGACAAAAACAGCTATAAAGTATATAAAATATTAATAAGTATATTTAACTTTTATGTTTATAATTTGAAGGTTTTAGGACCACATCTGTCAGTGGTTTAGACTTACTCCTGACTGCTGAACATCATTTATGAAGATGCTTGGGAGCCCCTACTTGGTATGGGGCATGAACCAAAATTTGCAGAGTGCAAGATAACTGTTATCTGGCTTCAGAATAGAATATGTTGGTGCACACTTAATATTCACTGTAATTTTGCTAGTTTTTCACTATCACACTTAGGGTATTTTATACTTAACTGCTGACTCTGTACTCAGGGCAACTATTAAGTGGTGCTCAGGGCACCATATATATAAGAACTGGAATTGCATGAAAGTCCAACAGCATGAAAGACAAATGCTTAAACCCTGTACTATTTCTCCAGCTCCTTTCTTCACTGTATGTTTTAGAAGAAATTATTCGTCTAAAATGTGGTTACATTTCACATAAAATAAAAATTAATCATGAATATCATACTTCTGAAAAAATATCTAGATTTTTTATCTCATTTTACTGCTCTTTATATACTAACATGCCAAATTAGGAATTGATACATAAGTAAAATAATGAAATACTATATAGATATACATTTAGTTGATAGAACAAGCAAAATACTTTATACTTTTAAATCATATCAATAGAATTTTATAGAACTCTCTTTCTTTAACACCTCATATTTAGCAGGTTTATATACCTGTGTTAAACTTCTAAATAAAATAAGGGAAATTTTATCTTTATGTCTTGGATGTATTTGGGAGGGTCACGCCTGGTGGTGTTTGGGGCTTGCTTCTGCTGTATGCTCAGGAATCTTGCCAACAGGTCCTCTAGGGAGTATGGGTTTTCAGGGATGAAACCCAGATCAGCCAGGCAAGTGCCTTACCCTCTAAACACTCTCTAGTCCCTAACATGTCTCAGGGCTGTGAAAAATTGCTCTTAGTTGTAGTGGTAAGGCACCGGCACCAACATAGTTATCAAGAACGAGTCATCCCCAGCTGGCTCTGTTTGCTTGTGAGGTTAGCTGGTTTGTCGAATCTGATTGCCTAACTAATCTAGCTTGATCCTTCCTAAATAAACAAAATTAAGTCCACATCTTTAATAACATCCCTCTGAGTGCTGTATTTGGAACTATTAATCATTATGTTTAAGCTCTTTTAGATCTGGGTTGGCAGCAGTGTATTAGACTGGTCATCATGTGACTAATATCAACCATCAGCACAGTATCAATAAATTCACAGCATAGACCAAGAACTGACCTCAGTATTTCACACTGGTTATGCATAAATTTTTGAAAAAAAAAAAACAGCTTGTTTGATTTGTCTTCTTCAGGTAGAGCATATTACCACTGTTTCTAATTAAATATTAAATATAATTTTAGGGGTGGTAGATAAAAGATAATTTGGTAAAGAAGAAAAGTGGCATAATATGTTTATTTTGATAAATTTTGACAAACTAAAAAATTAGTAGTTTGATTACTATATTAATAAATTATCAATTTATTGATTAGGCATATTAATAATTAAGCTAATGCTAAGAGAAACTCTTTAATGATGACTGTATTCTCTTTAGCCTCTAAGAATCACAGTGTTAAATGGAACACCTATAGCCATAGAGACATCCTAGAGGTAAGGGAGCCATGGTAACTATGATCTTAAATCAAATTCTCATCATACTCCAATCCCTCAGGGCTCACTCTGAGCACAGAGCTCGAGTAACAGCCAAGCACTGTAGAAGTAGTCTTTAAAACAAAATAAATGAATTTAAGAAATAAAAACAAAGCTCCAACAGACACAGGCATGCAGTCTTATTAAACCACAAAAATCTCTTGGATGACAAGTCATTTTTATGTCAAACACAATTAAAAAGCTCTGTCCTATATATATCTGGTATTTAAAATTTTGCTTCATATCTTTAAAAATATACTTCAGATATTCTCTGTGACTCAGAAAGGCTGTCACATAGGTCACTTTTATTTTTAAGAAAGCTAATTTTAAATAGAGCTCTTTATTTATCTTCATATTTATTACAAAATTAAATATACCCTATAAAATAAATACTTTACTAGTATGATGTGTACATTCTTACTTCATGGTTACAATAAATTACATATATGATACATGTACATATAACTGAACTCAATAATTACTCTCAGTAGTGCTCGAGGATCCAAATAAGATGCTGGAAAATGATCTCAGGTCTCCTGCTTAAAAGGCAGGATCCCTATCTGCCGTAAAAAGTCAATATATAATATATTATTATATTATAAATAAAGTATATTATATTATAATATATTGTATATGATAATACATGTTCATACAAATGCATATCATATTAATATTTAGTTCATGATATGGATAGGATATTAAATTAAGGTTGAATTTTAGAATAGAAAGGGTTATTTCAGCAAGACTCTGGAAACAACCAAGATGCCCTTCAACAGATGAATGGCTAAAGAAACTGTGATATATATACACAATAGAATATTATGCAGCTGTCAGGAGAGATGAAGTCATGAAATTTTCCTATACATAGATGTACATGAAATCTATTATGTTGAGTGAAATAAATTAGAGAGAGAGAAAGATGCAGAAATGTCTCACTCATCTATGGGTTTTAAGAAAAATTAAAGACATTCTTGCAATAATTTTCAGAGACAAAAGAGAGGAGGCTGGAAGTTACAGCCCACTTTATGATCCTCACCACAAAGAGTGATGAATTTAGTTAGAGAAATTACTACATTGAGAACTATCCTAACAATGAGAATATATGAGGGAAATAGAAGACCTGTCTAGAGTGCAGGTTGGGGTGGGGTGGGGAGGAGGGATATTTGAGACATTGGTGGTGGGAATGTTGCACTGGTGATGGGAGGGTCTCCTCTTATATGACTGAAACACAACCACAATCATGTTTGTAACCAAGGTGTTTAAATACATAATATTATTTTAAAAAAAGAAAGGGATTATTTTAAGTGTATCTAAAAGTTTGTATGTTGAGCAAAGATATAATCATTACTTGTCTGAAATGTGAATGTAATTTGCTGTTTTATCAAAAAGTAAAGAATGCAAGCAATGCTAATTTTAAAAAGCAAAGTGTTATCCTTTTCCATTAAATGCTTTTAAAATTTCCAGTGAAAAGAGCTCTCAGACACAGAGCAAGATAATATAGTTTCTCAAGCAGCAGTGTGGGTGGTGTGAAGAGAAGAAAAGGAGAGGGCAGAAGAGAAGGGACCCATTCAGAGGTAGCAGGGTAGTGACACTTTGGCAGTGGCTACATTGCAGCAGCATTATAGACATACTGCATAAGTGTTAGCATTATTATAAGCCATGCTGCCACAATAGTAAAATAATAAAAATATAAAAAATTAAGAATTTTTGTGAAATATGCTAGTCTCTTTGGTGTGAGATGATGGATCATTGTTGTTTTGATTTTCATTTCCATGATGATTATTGATGTGGAACATTTTTTTCATGTGTCATTTAACCATCCGTATTTTTTTTTTGAGGAAATGTCCGTTCATTTTTTTCTCCCTATTTTTGGATGGGTTAGATTTTTATTTCTTGGAAAGTTTGATCAATGCCTTGAATGTTTTAGACATTAACCCCTTATTTGTGGGTATTGGTAAATAGTTTCTCCCATTCCATGGCTGACCTTTGTTTTTTTTGTTTGTTTTTTTATATTTTTGGGCCACACCCGTTTCATGCTCAGGGTTTACTCCTTGATAAGCGCTCAGAAATTGCCTCTGACTTGGGGGGACCATATGGGATGCTGGGGGATCGAATTGCGGTTTTTCCTTGGCTAGGGCTTGCGAGGCAGACACCTTACCTCTAGCTGGCCATCTCACTGACCCCCATGACTGACCTTTGTATCCTAGCTACTATTTCCTTTGAAGTGTAGAAGCTTCTCAGTTTAATATATCCCATTTGTCTTTGCTTCCACTTGTCTAACTAGTAGTATTTCATCCTGGAAGATGTTATGGAGTATTCTGTCTATATTTTTCTCTATGTATCTTATGACTTCAGGTCTGATATCAAGGTCTTTAATCCATTTTTACTTGATCTTTGTGCCTGGTGTTATGGAGAAGTTTGAGTTCATATTTTTCCATGTAGTTTACCATTTTTCCTGGCATCACTTGTTGAAGAGGCTGTACTTTTTTCACTTTGTGTTTCTTGCTCCTTTATCAAGAATTAACTGTTCATAAATATGTGGGTACATCTATGGATATTCAAATCTATTTCATTGATCTGAGGGTCTGTTTTTATTTCAGAACTATGCTGTTTCAATAACTTCTGCTTTATAGGAGAGTCTAACATTGGAGAAAGTGAACCAACCAGTGGAGGCATGGATGCAAGGAGAAAGGGACTCTCTTTTACTGTTACTGGGACTAAAGACTGGTCCAGCCTTTTTAGAAAATACATAGTCATTTATAGAAAAGCTAGAAATTGAGCTTCCATATAATAAACACTTTGGGATAAAAATTTGGGGGGGGACACTCCCCTTGACATTCAGGGATTACTCCTGGCTATTCCCTCAGAAAACTCCCCTGGCTTGGGTGACCATATGGGACTCTGGGGGATCGAACTGCCATCCATCCTAGACTAGTGTTTGCGAGGCAGATGCCTTATAGCTTGTGCCACCACTCCAGCCCCATTGGGATAAATCTTAAGGAACACAAAAACACAATATAAAAATGCCCTCTTAAGTCGAAAATGGGTGTAATCTACCTCGGTTTTGGTCGCTGGAGCTATAGCACAGTGGCAGATCATTTGTCTTGTTAACAGTCAACCCAGGTTTGATCCCTGACATCTCATATGGTGACCCAAGCCTGTCAGAAGTGATTTCTGACTGCAGAGCCAGAAATAACCACTGAGCATTGCCAGGTGTGACCCAACCCACAAAAAATATAATAAAGTTTTAGGGTTATATGAAAAATAGATGCAATATATACTTTAGGAGATAGAATTCTAATAGTGTCCAAGTCTCTGCTATTGGTGCATTAAAATACTGTCAAAGTATCTGTGACTCCTTCAACCAATCCATTGCAACCTCTGGTACAATATTTCTCTTTTTCTAAACCCTTCATCATCACTATTTGTTGATTGATATTTCAATATTTCTCTTTTTCTAAACCCTTCAGCCATCATTATTTGTTGATTAATATTTATCTTTTTATTGAACACTCTTTTTTCCCTTAGAAAAACCCATGTGCTTAAGACTTTCCATCTTTGTTCCTGTGTTACTTCCAGATGACTACCTATCCATTCTCCTTATCCCTTCTTTCCAAACCCAGAATGCTAATATGTTGTTTGAATAAATAATGCTATAAAATCATGTATTAGGTTTTCCTATCTGATTTGTCATGTTATGCTATATTAATTGTGCTTATGTACTGATGTAAAATGTAAAAGTCTACATTATAGGCCAATCATCTCTAAGGTCAATGGTTCTCCAAAATCCATCATCATCAGTGGAAAAAATATAATAGAGCTTTCATAGGAGAGAAAACAAGGAGGAAATTATCTGTATTTATTTTTTAAAAATTCACTTATTTTAAGGCAATTAGTCAAGGAACACTGCCATTGTTTTTTTTTATATTTATTTATTTTATTGTGCCCAAAGTGAACTACAAATCTTACACAGTGATATTTAAGGTACACAGTGACAATAAATGAACACCACCTGCCATTGTTTTTGCCATGAGGTTCCTTGCCAGCAACAATAATGGACAGCCTGCAGGATAAGCTGAAGGGTGATCCAGCTTAAGATGAAGATGTCCGGTCACAACAGAGCTCTGCCTCAAATCTACAGACATATCAATGAACATCTTGATTAAGAGAAAATATTGTTATTCTAGAATCTCTAAATCAAATTTTAAAGTCATTGAAGCTATATCACTCTAACTTTTGAGTGTGCTATTGGTAGGATTTTAATTGTATGTTCTCTTTTATTTATACTTACATTATATGCTAAAGCAAAGCACATTTTAATCATTGTAGTAGCAATGTTGCTACAATAATATGAAAACTACACTAGAATCTTTGTCTTCATAAGAAACTCTAGGTCACTTGAGAGTAATTAATTAGAAACCTTTTTTTTTTTTTTATCACACCCAGCAGCGCTAAGGCTTATTCCTGGCTCTGCACTCATAAGTCACTCCTGGCAGGCTTGGGGGACCATCTGGGATGCCGAGATTTGAACCACTGTCCTTCTGCATGCAAGGCAAACACCTGACCTCCATGCTATCTCTCGGGCCCCCATTATAGACTTTCTTATAAAAATTTTTCCATGTTGAAATTAAAAACTCTTAGAAATTTGTTTATTAAACAATTAGAATACAGTGGTAGCAGAGAGACGGAAAATAGGAGAATACTGAAATGATTTTTACAACTCATAGCATAAAAAGAACAAAGAACATCATGATACAATTTTAACTAGAGCTGCTGTGGGAAGTTTATGAGCATCTAAAAAGAAAAGATATGTGGGTGTAGGAAGGAAACAAAATGTCACATGCAAAGATTATATCTATGATGCGTATGGTTTTGAATCGAAGGCTGCAAATTTTCAAGTTAAGATATTAAATGTTGTGGTCTGAGTTCCCATGGACTTTAGAAGCAACCAATATCACTCTGCCAAGATAAAAAAAGAAAAACAGACATAAAAGAAATCTTATCACAGGAGCCAGAACTACTTAGAATATTTTAAAATAGATTACCATTTCAATTTGTGACTTTAAATGTGGACATTTAGTAGGGATCAGTAAAGAAATTCCTTTGAAATAAATTCTAAGAAATACAGTGAAAAGATAAATAGACTGATGATTAGGTTATCGCCATGCAAATAACAAAGAATATTTTTCCTAATAATGGAATTAGACTGGGATACTATTCAGTATGGGGAAAGAATTAGCCATATGAACAAGAAATTCACAAAGGAAAATATAGAGAGAATTTCTAAGTAATCATAATTAATAAAAACTATGAAACAGAAAAAAACAATACAAAGGAATTTAGAGTTTTACCTAACATTCAATATTTATCCAGGTAGTATATTGTATGTAAATATTCATCCAAATTTTAATCCTTCTACATCTCTAGACACATATATTATTCATTAATAGAATTATTTTGAAATCTTTGAGGGAAAACTCAAGATAAAGGTGAGATATTTCCACCTCAGTTCCTCAATACTATCAATTACTACAAATTATCTTTCTATCATCAATTATCCAAACAATTTCACTATACTAGCAGAAATATTGGTTAGGTTAAAAATATATTTAAATCGCGAGTGTTTGTGTTTGGATAGTTCTAAATTAATATTGTCCATTTACGTATTTATTGCTTAGTAATTTTAAAGTTGTTTTATTTGGCAAGTAAAGATCTTAAGTGATGTTGGGGGGGTTGTCTTGTGATTACTTTCAATAATAACTGATTAGCAATGATTATGCAGTGCTAGGGCCAGAGGATGCAGTGCTACCAAAGCACTAGGTTGTGGAGACCAACATCACATTTGCTGTGCTGGAGAACTCTGAGGCTACCACTGTGATGTTGGGAAGACTGCTGTGCCAGAGACTGAACACAACCCAGCTTTTGTAATAACCACCTAGTCTCTGTTGCTTTTTTACAAATGCTTTGTTTTTAATTATATTTAATAATTAAATGACCTTATTTATTTACCAAAAATATCTGAGGACTACTGAAAAATCAGTGTTCATGATAAAACACTAGTAACAGAGAATTATTTTTTGGAACCTAAAGATAGAGAATAAATGGAGCCTACTTTGTTAGATTTTAGTTTCAGCACATGTGACCAAGACATAAAATAAGAAAGGATTTCTTAGGGCGAGAGACATAGTACAACAAGTAGGATGCTCATCTTGTGTGCCTGAGTTTAATTTCTCACACTGTCTATGGTCCCTAGAGATATAGCAGGAGAGATTCCAGAGTGAAGAGTGAGGAGAATGCTCTGAGAACAGCCAGATATGTTCAAAAACAAAGACCAAAAATAGGAAGGATTTCGTTTTAGTATACTATCTTCTGATTTAATGGATATTTTTTAGATTAAGAATTTTTTGAAGCTTTGAAGCTTATCAAAATTAATTTGTTATACATTGGTTATGATTATTTTGAAACATTTTTTTGAAGAGGATTGTCTTCAAAACATATGCTCAAGAGCCCTAGGACCACTGCCAGTAATACTCAGCCAATTCTAGGGCAAAATGCTGCTCAGATGCCAAACACCATCAGCCAGGACAGACCCATTTCTACTTAGCACCTCCAGGGCTATTTCATTTTACCATGTTCAGGGAGTCATAGGGTACCAGGAACTGAAATTTGTACTGAACCATTATATGTTCCCTAAAACTCTTGAAACATATACTTTGAAGATAAGATTTGGTGCACTAATATATTTCTATTAATTGTAGCCATTTTTCCAAGAAAGAAAGAAGACAAGAGATTGCATAAAGTAGGCATGAAAGCTCTGGGAATGATTTAGTAAAGCAGAATGTCTTATTCAAACCATTATTCCCATGATTGAAGCAAATACAGAACAAACCTTTGCTAACTTATCATCATTTGATAAGATTGATAGATAATGCAAGTCTTCAATAATTAAATAAACTTACATACTATTATATAAAATATAATAATATATTCTAGCGGCTCAAAATCAATAGTAAGGTAAAATAAAAATTCTCAGCTCTTTTAGCTATAATTCCAAAACAGCTTTTTAACATATTTTTCTGCCATTGATGCCTGTACTTCATAATACATTAAGAAACAATAAAACATAATACATCATACAATTATGAAACCTGCTCTTTCTTAATATTTATATACTTTCAGAGAATACATCATGCCTTCTATTTTACCACTCTCTTTGACATTTTAAAAAAATCTTTGAACACATACATCTCTTTCTCTGAGTCCCACAGAAACTCACCCATATGTTTATTTTTCTAAGTGCTGAAGCATTTCATGTATGTTTCTAAAACAGCAGTCACACAATAGTCAAATAGTTGCACAACTATTTGCAAAAATGTTTTCTTCACTAGCAAGTATCCTCTTTTATGGATAAAAAAATAAGATGGGACCAGATAGATATTACAGTGGTAGGATGTTTGCCTTGCAGGCGGTTGACCCAGGATGGACCTGGTTCGATCCCTGGTGTCCCACATGGCCCATGAGACAGGAGCGATTTCTGAGCGTATAGCCAGAAATAACCCCTGAGCATAATCAGATGTGAACCAAAAACCAAAAAAAAAAAAAAAAAACAGAGAGAGAGAGAGAGAGAGAGACTATATTATTCCTCTACTAATCCTTGAGTCTTTCTTATCAGTCACTAACTGCAAATTTCATCAAAGTATGTACATTTTTATTGTTCTGATTTTATTTTATAAATGACTAGGGAGATATAGTTGTTATTTCTTAAATGATTGGATTTTTGTCAGTCAACATCAACAACGAACATTGCATTAAAAGAATATATTATTGAATCTATAGAACTATTGAATTTGGGGCCGGGCGGTGGCACTGGAGGTTAGGTGCCTGCCTTTCCTGTGCTAGCCTAGGACGGAGCACGGTTCGATCCCCCGGTTTCCAGATAGTCCCCCAAGCCAGGAGCGACTTCTGAGCGCATAGCCAGGAGTAACCCCTGAGCATCACTGGGTGTGGCCCCCCCCCAAAAAAAAGAACTATTGAATCTTACTAAATATTACTTTGCAAAAGGTAGACATTCTGAAAGCTCAAAATATAATCATTTCCATTCTAAACTCTTACTGTATCATTAAACTTCAACCATGAATGGATGGGAAAAATTACTTAGGAATATGGAAAGGATCTAAGATCTTTCATAGAAAATATACACATATGCTATTTGCTTGTTAATATTTTCATGGTATTGATGTGACTTTAAAGTACAAAGTGAGTACACTAATATTTCATAATATTAGTAAAAGAGTAATATACTTCAAGTTGTGGAAATAATTTTTATTATATTTGTAGTTTCTTGGTCAAGAGATTAATGGAGGGTGCCTGAGAGATAGCATGTAGGTAGGATGTTTGCTTTGCATGCAGAAGGATATTGGTTTGAATCCCGGCATCCCATATGGTCCTCTGAGCCTGTCAGGAGGATTTCTGAGCGTGGATCCATGAGTAACCCCTGAGCAGTGCTAGATGTGACTCAAAAACTTGAGAGAGAGAGAGAGAGAGAGAGAGAGAGAGAGAGAGAGAGATTCTAAGATGGACTACTTCTCAGAGACCATTAAGACTATCTCAAGTTCTAAGCTGATCATTGTCTGAGCTAGAACTAGAAGAATAAAAGTCATGGTATTCACTGTATTATATACATCCAGATATTCATATTTATAAAAGCAGAAACAGCAGCGTAAAGAGAACAGGTAATCAGCCTTTTACTACAAAGGCCCATAATAATATCTTAGGGATCTTATACAGGATTACAGGTCAAGAATACAATGGGAAGTCACTGACTCCAAATGGAAACATTTCATAACAATATGTTTTAATGCTTACTATATTTAAATAATCTTATCTAATATTTAAACAATCTTACTATATTTAAAATAACCTCTCAGCTTTTCTGTTCGCAGGGGTTTTTGGATACAAAGGGTGAACAACCTAAGGTGACATCTC
>PVKC010006367.1:0-31290 GCA_004027635.1 Crocidura indochinensis | reverse complement strand
AGCAAAGAAACAAGCAAAGGTGACAGGTCCCCCCAGTCTCTCCCAGTTGATAATCTCACAGCAGGGGTAGACCCCTCACTCCTGCCTTCACAGACAAAGGAGGTACCTTTCTGCAGGACACCTCTGATAGCCAGTTTTCGCTCAGTCTTTCTTGGCCTTTCTGCCTGGGTACCTCTACTGAGCCTTTCCTGGCTCTCTCAGAGGAGTTTCAGGAGACAAAAGAGAAGAGCAGAGAAACATGCAAAGGCAACAGGTCCCCTCAGTCTGTTCCAGTTGCTAATCTCACCTGATTTGTTTCTTTTTGTTTATCTTACAATGAATCATCCATTTTATTGTACATATCAGTTTCTCATTCTTTTTGTCCCCAAATATGTTCCATTGTATGTGTGTGTCATATTTTTATATTTATTTAAATGTTGGTGAATATTTTAGTATTTCTAATTTGACACTATGAATATTTAGCACTTGTGTACAACTTTTACCTATATATCTTTTTTGAAATTTCCAAGATTGAGAGAATAAATGTATACATTTTATAAGCATACAGTCTAGCAGTCCAATCATGACCTCACCAAACTTGCTTTATGACTTTGAAAATATATATAACCTTTCTAAATGTGTTTCATATGTAATATATCTTAGCACACACACAAATATTCAGAAGTACTGTTTGTGCCAGTAACTCAAAAAATATCAGATAGGTCTAAGCATAGTGAAGCGGTAGAGTGTCTGCCTTACACGCAGCTGACCCAGGACAGACCTTGGTTAGGATCAATCCCCAATGTCCCATATGGTCCCCCAAGCCAAGCGCAATTTCTGAGCTCATAGCCAGAAGTAATCTCTGAGCATCACTGTGTGTGGCCCAAAAACCAAATAAATAAATAAATAAATAAATAAACCTGACTCTGCCATCCTGTCGATCTTGATAATTGCTTAACAAGATGACTGGTTGAAAAGTATTCCTCTATGTCAATTTAAATGATTAGAATATGTCAAGTAAAATTTGAGTTGTAAAACTTAATAGAATACAATCTATAAAGTTTGTTAACACAACTTCAATTTAGCATGCTATTTTTGACAAATTAAAGTGACTCTCTAGTAAAGATTTAAATAATAATTGAGTCAATGCAATTTCCTTTAGTTTTGTTATGCTAATTTATCAATATGAAATAGAGGAGTGCTTTAATTTATTTTATTTTATTTTATTGAAACTATTGTGATTTACAAAGTCCTTTATAGTTAGATTTCAGATATACAGTGAATCGGGGCCATTTCCACCACCAATGTTTACATCCTACCACCAATGTTCCCAGAATGCATCCTATACCACCATCATTTGCCCCTAACCTGCCAGTATAACAGGACCACTTTAAGTTTTGATTGTAATAGTTTTGGTTTCTTAATCTATTGTTGTTGCTTTGGCTTGGATATTTAGTTTTGTCCTTTTAAAAAATTAATATTTTTATTTTAAATTAATATGTTTATTTAAGCACCATGATTACAAACATGTTTGTATTTGGATTTAAGTCATAAAAAAGTACACCCTCTTCATTATTGCAATTTTTTTCACCACCAATACCACCCATCTTCCTCTTCCCCACCCCTGCCTGTCTTCAAGACAGGCATTCTATTCTGTCATTTTTTATCTCCACCAATGCACCTGAGATCACTTGGCCCTCCTGGCCCCCATTTTTTTTCTTTTTATTTTTCTCTTTTTTCTTCTTAATGTATTTAAATAATGTAGAAATATGAGGTAAAACAAAGTAATTGATGCCCCAAGGTTCCATAAAAAAGGTGAAAGCCCCTTTATAAAAGATAAAGAAAATGAAAACAAAGAAAAAGAAGTGCAAGTTTTTGCATAAGTGCAAAAAACGTTGGGGAAAATATAAAGGAAACCTCTTTGTCTAAAAATCAGGAAGCATTCTGCCGTAATACCAACTATAGGCTCCAAGCATACTAAGTTGTCTAACACCAAAGTCTTTCTTTACCTTCCCAGATAAAGTTCTCCTCAACCACGGTTGTCCCAGTCAGGGTTCAGTAATTAGAGACTTGATTTTCGCACAGATCTTTGTTGAAGTCAGGGTGTACTGAGTGTTTTCTGGTTTCTTCCCATCACTGGGTGGCAAGGCAAGAAAAACTGCCCTGAAAGCAAGTTGTTGACATTTCTAAGTCTTCAGGATGTTATATGAATCTATCGTGGAGCAATTCAGTACCAGAGCAGCATTAGGTTTTCTCCCTGTAGAAATTTGCTTATTGGTGCTAATGCAGAAAAATGTACTGTCTCCAAAGATGGTTCTGGAACGAATGGCCTATGTCTGATCCGCTGAAGCCTAAGTCAAGTCACTATGACAAACAGGATGAAAGGCCCACTTGCAATATAAAATTTAGGAGTTCCTATTCATATTAGATAAGAACTTTTTTCTATATTTTAAATTTCCCCCATTTTAATGTGCCTATACATAAAGGAACAATGCCACATGATATTACTGGTACGTATGGGGTAAGAATAACAAGGTGAACAATCCCCGTAATTTGGTCCAAGAATTTTCTACTAAATAAATCCAAAAAAAGGAATGGGGAAAACTATATCTACATAAGGAAATAAACAATAAGGATTATACCTATTTAGAAAATAAATCTAAAGAAATATAAAAGGAAATATATTTATCCCTTGTAAGTCTTTTAAAATAGACTGAGAAGCGGTAATTCAGAAAACAACTTCAGGTGGTCTTGTACAGTCTGAAAAGAGGCTCACAGCAGTCATGGAGCAGGAAATGTCCTCAAGCCAAGGGTCTCTCAAAAGATGAATCCAGTAGCAAGCAACAGTCCACAGCAAAAGGGGTGGGAGAAAATCAGTAGCAGCAACAGGGGCAGCTTTTTCCTGGGCAGAGATAAGGTGGGATGGAAGGCTGCCTTTTGCTTTTGGAGCCAATTTGCAAAATGTTCCAGTTCTGTTCCTGAGGAGTTAAAAACTGAGGATAAAAAGAGGTAAATAGGGAGAAATAACAGATTAGGTGTGATAGAGTAAAAGGATAGAAAAGGATTTGTAAAGTGATCAGCAGGAAAGGGCAAAAAGGAAGGGTTATAGATAACAAGGGAAAGGACAATATACAACATAGACAGACATTATCCAACACAGACAGACCTAGAGATGTCCACCACACATGCACATATACACACATAAACAGTCCATAAAGATCCATCCATAGGTGGCAGCTGAAAAACTGACCCAGGTGGAATACATCAGAGTGTTTAAAAAATATAAAGCCAGCAAATCAGATGGAAGAAAACGTTAACTTTTTTTGGTGGTATACTTTATCATCTATCATTAGGCAAATAAATTATTTTAAATAATATTCTTAGGATGAATTGTTAATTTTCATTTCATGTAAAATCAATTTTTATGTAATATTCTTGATCACGATTCATTCAATATAACTGGGACTTAATGTATTCAAGTAGTGACAATGGTTTAGATTTTAATAGGAGGATATTGAGGGAGTACTCTTTTTCTTGTTTTCTATTTTGACTATGGTACATTAAGTCACGGGGGGGGGCAAATGTTTAACAACATGTCACTTATCTCTATGTGACTATATTAAAATTTGATTCAGAGATGTCTTTTTCAATCAACAATGTGATATCTTTCTAAATTACTCTGCAAGGCATTCATTAGCAAATTCTGCACGTTTAGAGACAGGTCTGTAGGCAAAAAAAATTTCCTTATTTATTATAGCCTGCTGTGTTAGGGTAAAATCAACCTAGAGGACATTAATAACTTTTCCAAGGTCATAAGCACTTTTCCTTTTTGGTACCATAAAAACATTCTCTTTTTAAAAATAAGCCCCATTGTTCACCTTTAAACTATACATTTCTGTTCATTAAATTGTTCCTGTTAATCAAGAGAAATAGGGAAGTTAACAGTGGAACTTATTTCTCCTCATTTATATTGTAATGGAATTTTTCCCCAATGGTTCATTCATCACTTAAAAAAATTAAGCCAATTTAGAAATATAATTTGAATGTATAATTGAATTTGTCAGTTGGTCTTAGCCTTTACAAGTTAATCAAATAGCAGAGACTTAAGGAAATTTCCACACATGCTAACATTTATGACAGCCAATCATCCCATAAAGAGAAGTCGGGTTCTCTCAAGGTTTCTTGTGATTAGATCTTCCTCATTTTCTTATGAAGATGAATCGCTCCTCCACCCCATATAACAATCAAGATTCATGTTATCAGTCAAATTCAAGGGAAGAAAATATTAAATATTAGAAATAATAAAAAGTGATATATGTTAACTGAGATGAAAAGTAATGTACGAAAAGGCAGATTAAGGACCATATGTCATATTCTTGTAGAGATATAGATGAGAGAAGAGGTTAGACTTTTTTAGAAACCCACATAGCTGTCAGAAAATGTAAGTATTCTTTATTATTCATAGAATTGAAGACATCTTATCTCAACCAATAATTGGCAGATTAGTTTTTCATGTATTTTTAATTAGAGGAGAATATATAGATCTATTATAATTTGTGGGCAATAATGGAAAATAATTATAAGGGGGAAAGGATATATTTTTGTCTAAATGCTCTACATTCATGTTAAATGGGCTTAGCTGGAACCTAGAGATACCTGAATAGCTTCTTTTTAAATACTATGAAGTCCTGTGTATATTTTTATTGAATATTTTAAATATATTGTGGTTGCCTTTATTACTGTGGTGCTTTTCATGTTTTTTGTTTGTTTGTTTTTGTTTTGTTTTTGTTTTGGGGGTTGATTATTTTTTTGTATTATTTTTGTGTTTTCCTTCCTTTTTCCCTTTCTTTTCTTAAACTGATTTTTATAGTCTCTAGAAGGACCCCTCCCATTTTTTGCTTGTTTGAATTCCCTCCCTTTTTTCTTTTTCTTTTTTTGTTTTATCTTACCTTCAAACAGAACCACATAACTTGAACCATCTTGTTCTGCCTCACAAATTGAGGAGAAAATAATGGAGGGCACCAAAACCAAACAGTCGCATGATCATTGAGTAGGAATAAAAGATGATCATACTGAAACACCAAATTCAAAGCCAACTACAACAGACTCAATACCCAATCTACAACAAGCAAGACACAGAAGTGACTGCTTATTCTAGCAGCCCAGGGGGGCAAAGGAGGGGGATATAGGATACATGCTGGAAACAGGGGTAGAGGGAGGACAACACTGGTAATGGGAATGCCCCTGATTCAATGTCACTATGTACCTAAAATACTACTGTGAATGATTTGTAATCCACATTGGTCAAAATAAAAATAATTAATAAAAAAGAAGAAATATATACATATATATATGTTTTGAAGATTTTAGTAGAATAATGACACATTTAAAATGCATCTTGTGGAGCCAGAGCAATAGCACAGCAGGTAGTGTTGTTTTGCACATTACAAACCCAGGTTTGATCTCTGTAATCCCATATAGTCCCCTGAGCCAGACATTTAGATTATAAAATGGGTATTACTATCCTGCATCAGATAGGCAGAAGCAACTCAGCATCCATCACCTTTACTTTGCCCTAGCCACAACCCAAAGAAGTCTGTAAGCTAGATTGTTACCACTGGGAAATAAATAATATATATATTAGGATTTATAAGTTTCAGTAAAAAAAAATCTTGAAACTCTAAATTGATTTTATTCCGTCTAAATCTCAACACAAGAAGTTGTATTCTTTGTCTGGAAGCCTAGTGAAATTACTGAGACTGTGATATGTAGAAATACTGATTGTCACTTCATTAATGGATTACTGTTAATTCACCTTGGTACAATGTTTGTGAAGTCTAAAATAAAGTGAAATTCCTTCTACATTTTTGAATAAACAAACACTCAGTATTTTGATGCTAGTATGGTTTCAATAAGATAAATAGGAATAGCTTGAACCATAATAGCTATGTGTTTTTACTTGTTTTTGTTTTTTTGTTTTTGTTTTTTTTGGGTCACACCCGGCAGCGCTCAGGGGTTACTCCTGGCTCCATGCTCAGAAATTGCTCCTGGCAGGCACGGGGGACCATATGGGGCACCGGGATTCGAACCGATGACCTATTGCATGAAAGGTAAATGCCTTACCTCCATGCTATTGTAAAGTGAGAGTTTAAGTAAAGTAAAATATAAAGTGAGAGTTACCTCAAATGTTTTCCAAATTAACTTTGTGATGTACTGTGTACATACATTGAGAACCTACAAGATGCCAAGTACCTGTGTATTACAAATAGATTTCACATATATATCAAACATAAATTTTTCTCAATTGAATTCATTCCTTCAGTGTAGTCTTTTGCAAACAATTTCCATTCTAAGAATAAACTTATTTAGCTTCATTACTCATATGGCTACCTATATCACATTCATTCATAGTCAATACTGCATCAAATCTAGACTCTTGGCCACTTTTAAATGTGCAGTTTTGAACTACTGAATACATTAATACTATACAGCTAATCTCCAGAATTCTTCATGTATCTGAAACTCTCTTATCAAACAATTTTCCTTTCCTACTTTTGGGAACAAGCATCCTTCTTTCTGACTCTGAAGTCAAATGCTATATAGATCCCTGATCTAAGCAAAATCTACATAAAATCATTTACCATTTGTTTATTTCAGTGGCCAGTTTCTATTAGAATAATGTTCTCAAGTTTTGTTCAAGATATAGCATACTTCAAAATATACTTAATCTTTTAACTTATTTTATTCTTTGGGGAAGAAAAAAAATTTAGCATTAACCCAGGGTCTACACCTGATTCTGTGTTCAGGAATCACTACAGTCTTTGTACTGAGAAGCTTTTCTTGGTCTAAGGTCAGGGGTCACACCTGACTGTGCTCAGTGACCATATGCAGCACCAGAATTCAAACTATTGTCATGTCTACAGCAAAGTAAGTGTCTTTGCCTCTATATTCCTCTCTGGACCCATTTTTTTTTGTTTTTAAGACAAAGAAGTAATTATCTATTTAAAGACAGCACATTTGGCTTATCCATTTAATCAATTCATTATAAGGGGGTTATATAATAGCTTCTTCCTTTCGATTATCATGAGTAATGTTTCTATGAACATGGATGTACTGAACTTACCAAGAGTCTGCTTTTAATTATTTTGAGTATATATTCAAGAGTACAGTTGATGGAACATATGGTAATTCTATCTTTATTGCTTGCTAAGGAAATGCTACACTGTATTCCACACCTGCTGCATGATTCTCTATTCCCACATAAAGGTTTCAATTTCTACAATCTTTTTCAAATATTTGTTCTTTACTTTTTGATGGTGACTACCCTAATGGACATGAAACAACAGCTAAATTTCTAACCTACTATTGACAACCTTTCAAAATATGGTTTTAAATGACTTTTTAAACATATTTTTAAAATATTGGATACCTGAGTCAGATCTCTGGGAACTAGTTCAGAAAAGTATTATAAGATGGTACTCAGCCAATACTTTTGAGAACTTTTAATATGAAGCACAGATTGAATGAGTATGATGAGCAGTATGTGTAAGTAATTTAAAGTAAAAAGGAAACATCCAACCAATCACACAGTTGCCAAGCAAATGAACACTTGTTATTAAACTAGATAAAATTAGGTTACAAAGTATATATTATATATAGATGTATAGTATTACAAATACATTATTGAGTTCTCGAGTCACATAGTTGCACAGTTTGTATATTGATGAATGTTACTGCCATCTTTATTGAGTTTAGTGAAAATATGCACTTGCATTATATCAACTTTGGTGCATGTGATTAAACATATTATAAACATGTGAATCAATATGTTGTGATATATGACTTACTTCCACATCAACAAAATGATTATGTTAGTTTATTCCCCTTTAAGATGTAGTAAGATTTGGGGTGAAAATTTTATTTCAGTTACGATCATTTGAGTCTTTCCAGCTCATTACTGTGTTGGGCACTTAATTTTATACAGAATAAATGGTGCCTTAAAATTTAGCTGTTTGTGAAGGTGCTTGGTTACTATGAGAGAAGATAAAATGGCGTTCAAAATAACAGTGCTTAGGAACATGGGCCAAACAACAGAAATCTATTTTCACTCCAAGTAAAAAATAAGTTAAAAATGCTTATGTCAGGATGTGAATAGGAAACTTCGATTAATACCAAAGAACTTTATGTTTTATTTAAATAACTTGCACTGATTTTGTATCAGCAAAATTTTATTTATAAAATCAAGTATAAGCTGAGATGCTTCAGACCATCTTCTTACCCTACTCTTTAGTATCTTTTTTTCTGTAGTTCTATGCTAGTAATTTTTAGCTTCTGAAACCCTGGATTCTTTCAGCAATTAATAAAATATGGTTTGTGATTTGCATCATTGCTGAGTATGAACTAAATTACTTTTCATCTGCAGGTTTCAAACAGAATAAAATTCTTTGTGATAAAGTGTTATACTGTTCAGATATTGAGTTGTTGAACCATGGAATCCAATGAGCCAACACCCAGGCAGCCAGGAAGAATGACTGTCTTTTGTTCTAGTTTATATCATTTCAGCTAAACTCTCTTCTATTCTAGGGTATATTGAAAATTTTACTCTATAAATGACTTTTAGAAACTTATGAATAATTTTTTGACTGAAAGAAATTAGAGCCTAACACAGGATAGCACCTCTTCTTGTTCACCATAACAATTGCAGTAGCATCTATGGTTGCAATTCAGAGCAAAAAAAGAATATTGATCTCAAAGATATTTAAAAACAGATATGGGGCTGGAAGGATGTACAATGGGTAGGCCTCTTGCCTTGCACTGGTTGGCCCTGGAATCTGAGTGGCTCTGTCATTCCATATGGTAGTAATGTGACTAGTGTCAGAAATAATTCATATGTATAATGTCAGGGGTAACCCAGGAGAATCACTGGCCATGTTCCCCCCAAAAAATGAACAGATATTATAATCAATTGTATCATTGCCAGAATATATTTTAGATTTATATCAAATGCTTTCATTCAAGAATAAAATTAAGTTTTTTCTCCTCCACTGATTATTATGTCTCTGAATTTCTGCATTGCTCCTTCCCTTTGTTGTAGTTCAAACCATGAAACATATTTTATGCAGGAAGGGTACCTAAATAGTATAACATAAACATGCATACATAAACATATACTGTTTTTGGAAAGGGATTATTAATATATACACATATAGTTATAATATTTCTATAAAGATAATAATTAATAATATAGTAATTAATTGGGGGGGGCTGGAGTGATAGCACAGTAGTAAGGCATTTTCCTTGCAAGTGGCTCACCCAGGATGGACTTCGGTTCAATCCTCAGTGTCCCATATGGCCCCCCAAACCAGGAGCGATTTCTGAGCGCATAGCCAGGAGTAACCCCTGAGCATCACTGGATGTGGCCCCAAAACCAAAAAAGAACTAATTTTTTTTATTTAAATGCTTGCCCCACCAAGGTTTAGCACATTTTATGCACATAATAAGGAATAAAAATTAAAAGCAAAGGAAATAAAATAGAGTAGTCATATTATTTTGTCTAGATATAAATACTCCCCTTTGGTTCATAAACCCTCCAAAGAACTTGGTTTCAGTGTTGCTAATCTGAATGATCTATTAAAAATCACTCCAGTCCCTGGTTAAGTTTTTGTCATTAATATCCTTTATTAGCTTAGGGTGGGGGAAATCCCTTACAAAGCTGCAATGAATTCACACAAAAAAAAATTTCCTCACTGGGTTAGAAAGATAGCTGAAAGGACTAGGAGGCAGTTTTCTCTATGGTCACCTTGTGTTAAGTACCTGGCATTGCACAGTCTGCTTCATACCACAAGGTAAGAATTATATCACCCACCACTACCTCCCACCCCTGCAAAAACGTAAGAAAAATGAAAAAAAAATTTCAATTTCTTTTTGAATCAGCACCTGCAGTTGTTTTCTTTTCAAATGAGACATATGTTAAAGTATTTATTTTGCATTATTCAGACTGCCTAAAACTATCATATATACACCACCGTTACGTCACAACTCAAATATTGGAAAATTGACTTTCACTATCGGTATCATTCTATTTGAAAGGGTTTCTTTTTTCTTGTTTTGGCTTTATCATCCTAGCACATTTATGTGTCCTGCTTTTTGACACAAGTGCATTTTTCTTTTTTGTTGTTTGCTTGTTTGTTGCTTGTCTTTAATTATCTTCTCTGTAGCCTGAAAGAAAGCAAGATTATTTTTCCTTCTAAAAGCAGAGGACTTTATTGAAAGACTTTATTAATAGACTATTAAAATTCTATTAAAAGACCATTCCAATTTTTTTGGTTTTTTGGGGGGCCACACCCAGTGATGCACAAGGGTTACCCCTGGATATGTGTTCAGAAATCGCTCCTGGCTTGGGGAATTATATGGGATACTGGGAATCTAACAGAAGTTCGTAATGGGTCAGCAGCGTGCAAGGCATGTGCCATACCACTGCCACTGAGCTATCACTCCAGCCCCTATTATAATTCTTTGAAGTTAAGATGGGCAAAGGGCAGAATAGGATAATGAAATTCTAATTTTAATTCTGCTTATACTCCAGAACATTATTACAATTAGAACTAAAATTTGGGATGTAAGCTACATGAAGGTAGAGATTGATCATAGCTACTACTAATCATACAATTTAGAATTGATTAGGGAAAAGAATACATTAGTAGTTTTGAGGCACTATATTAAGAACCTTCTTAACCCACATATAGTTTAATTATTTTAATAGGTGAGATATTATTATTAATATAGGTCTAATGCCATGTAGTCTAACCTTCACTTGTCAAAGTATTTTTGGGGGTGGGTGTTGGGGGTCACACCCAGCAGTGCTCAGGGGTTACTCCTGGCTCCATGCTCAGAAATTGTTCCTGGCAGGCACGGGGGACCATATGGGGCACCGGGATACGAACCGATGACCTTTTGCATGAAAGGCAAATGCCTTACCTCCATGCTATCTCCCTTGTCAAAGTATTTTCATTGCAAATCCTTTACAAGTACAGAATGGAAATGACAGAAATATATCATGCAATTATTTTAATAGTCATTGCAAGATGCTTGAAAATTGAGTATTATTCTTCTCTATATTATAAATGATGAGGCTAAGGTTCAAAAGCATGTACATAAAATATTTTAGCAATTCTTTTATATTTCTCCTATTTATTGTGTTTCTTGCAAATAAATAATTGTTTTTCAGTAGCTGAAGCTATTAGTACCCAAAATTTTATTCCTGGAATTTTGAATTACTAAAGCCTTTTCATATGCTAAGGAACAACTTAGGAAAGCCATATTTTTCTTGAAGTACTTGTATCATTTCATCTCTTACATTTAGGTACTCAAATCCATTTTTTGAGCTATGTGGAACTTGATCTTTTATGAAAACTGCTGAGACATTTTAAGATGATATTTGTTTTACTCATTAGTCACAAAGAGTATCTTAGCACATTGATCTAGACAAACACTTTTTCCTACATGATAAATACAATATAGATCATAGTTTTTGATAATTACACCTAAAGCCCTTTTTAAAAAATGCAATTAGGAATAAACTTTCATGAAAAGTAAAAATATTTATCTCCTTAAATTTTTTATATTTGTGTAACAACTGTCAGTATAAGATGTAGAATTAAATTTACACAATTTTTCAGGGGGATGCAGAGAGATAGCACAGCAGAAAAGGCATTTGTCTTGCATGTGGCCAGCCTTAGTTTGATCCCTGACATTCCATTGTCCCCCAAGGACCCCCACAGAGCCAGGAGAATCTCCTGGTTATTTTGTAAATTGCGGGTGTGGCACCAAAAAAGTCAAAAGATATAAATATAAAGTAAATTTTACACAATGAGATAATATGAAAAATTTATAACTGATTTCTTTTGAAAATCTTGTGGTATTTTTAAGGTAAAGTAATTGTGCCTCTTTGGGATATAGAAAAGAGAATAGTCATTGTGATGTAGACCATAAAAGCAAGAGCTTTGTGGAGACTCAGTCAGTTTTCATCTCCCCTGGAATGAGATGACGGCATTTTGTTAACTATTTTTTACACTATTTATTGCTTCTCCTTTATATATCTTTTCCTAGATGTATATGTCCTCAGAAAATAAAAAAGGTAAGAGACTATACTGACTAAAAGTGAGTTTATGGTGTTCACCATAAATTATAGCATTTAACACCATAAATTATAGCAAGTTAAAATCAATTTCAATTTCTAATTGATCAATTGAAGTATGATTTTATTTTCAAAATAAATAGTACAAAATGCAATAAAATTATTGATAATATCTTTTTTTAAACATCTTGATTACACACATGACTATAGTTGGATTTCAGTCACAAAAAGAACACCCTTCACCACTGCAGCATTCCTACCATCAATACCCTCAATTTTCCTTTTCCCACAACCCCTGTCTCTATTTGAGACAGGCATTCTACTTTTCTCACTCATTAAAATTGTCATGATAGTCGTTACTGTAGTTATTTCCCTAACTACACCACTACTACTCTTTGTGGTGAGCTTCATATTGTGAGCCAGTCCTTCTGGCCCTCATCTCTATTGTCTCTGGGAATTAATACCATAATGTCCTTGATTTTTCTAAGAATCCACAGATCAGTGAGATGGTTCTGTGTCTGTCTCTCTCCCTCTGACTTATTTCACTTAGCATAATAGATTCCATGTATATCATGTATAGGAAAATTTCATGACTTCATCTCTCCTTGATGGCTGCATAATATTCCATTGTGTATATATACCACACTTTCTTTAGCCCTTCATCTGTTGGAGGGCATCTTGATTGTTTCCAGAGTCTGCCTATTGTAAATACTGCTGCAATGAATATGCGTGAGGAAGGGATTTTTGAATTGTATTTTTGTGTTTTTAGGGTATATCCCTAGGAGTGGTATTGCTGGATTATATGGGAGCTCAATTTTGAGGTTTTTGTGCAAGCTCATATTGTTTTTCATAAAAGCTGACTAGATGGCATTCCCACCAGCAGTGAATGAGACTTCCTTTCTCTCCACATCCCCAGGAGCACTGATTGTTATTGATCTTTGTGATGTGTGCCAGTCTCTGTGGTGTGAGATGGTACCTAATTGTAGTTTTGATTTGCATCTCCTGATGATTAGTGATGTGGAGCATTTTTTCATGTGCTTTTTGGCCATTTGTATTTCTTTGACAAAGTGTTCATTTTTTCCCCATTTTTGATGGGGTTAGATGTTTTTTTCTTGTTAAGTTCTGTTAGTGCCTTATATATTTTAGAGATTAGCCCCTTATCTGATAATTATTGGATGAATAGTTTCTTCCATTCTGTGGAGGACCTTTATATCCTAGGCTATTTCCTTTGAAATGCAGAAGTTTCTCAGCTTAATATAGTAACAGCTGTATATCTTTACGTCAATTTGTTTGGAAAGTGCTGTTTCCTACTTGAAGATGCCTTTTGTCTCAATGTCTTGACGTGTTTTACCTATGGTTGTTCTATATACCTTATAGTTTCAGGCCTAATATCAAGATCTTTAATCCATTTGAATTTGACCTTTGTGCATGGTATTAGCTGGGGGTCTCAGTTCACGTTTTTGCTACTGGCTAACCAGTTATGCTAACACTTGTTGAAGAGGCTTTCCTTATCCATTTTGTATTTTTTGCCCCTTTATCATAGATCAGTTGATTGTGTGTCAGGGAAACTTCTCTGAATGATTAATTCTATTCCACTGATCTGAGGATCTGTCTTTATTCTAATACTATGCTGTTTTAATAACTATTACTTTCCCAATTTAAACTTGGGAAAAATAATGCCTCCCATATTCCATTTCCCGGGGATTGCTTTAGCTATTCATGGGTGTTTATCGTTCCATATGAATTTTAGGAGTTTTGATCCACTTCTTTGAAGAATGTCGGGGCTATCTTTAGAGATATTGCATTGAATCTGTACAATGTTTTGGGGGTCATTGCTGTTTTAATGATATTAATCCTGCAAATTCATGATCAGGGTATGTGTCTACATTTCCTTGTGTCCTCTCTTATTTCTTATAGCAGGCTTTTGTAGACCAAGTAGGTTTCACCCCAGGAATGCAAGTCAATCAACATAATACACCATATCAACAAAAAGAATAATAAAAATTATGTGATCATATCAATAGATGCAGAGAAAGCATTTGATAAGTTCCAACATCCATCTTGATTAAAAAAAACTCATCAAGTTGAAAATGAAAGAAATTTTTCCCAATATAGTCAAAAACTAATGGCAAATATTATTCTCAATAGAGATAAACCAAAAGCCTTTCCTCTAAAATCTGGTACAAGAAAAGGCTGCCCTTTCTCATCACTCCTATTCAACATAGTACTGGAAGTAATTGTCCTAATTGCCCTAGTGATTAGGCTAGAAAAAGATATCAAGGGCATCCAGATAGGAAAGGAAGAAGTCAAGATTTCACTCTTTGCAGATGATATGTTACTATATTTAGAAAACCCTAAAGACTCTACCAAAAACTTTTAGAAACAATAGATTCATATAGCAAAGTATCAGGTTACAAAATTAACACACAAAAGTCAATGGCCTTTTTATACACTAATAATGATAGAGAAGAAATGGGCATCAGAAAAAAAATCCCATTCATATTAGTACCACACACATTCAAATATCATGAAGTCAATTTAACTAAAAATATGAAGGACCTATACAAGAAACACTACAAAATACAATGAAATTATATTTATATTATTTCATCATTATTTTAAAATTATTGATAAAAATATTAATTGTGTGCCAGAGATATAGCACATCAGATAGGGTGCTTGACTTGACAAAGCTTTAAAAATGATCCCTGAATATACAAGAATAAACATTTAGTTCCATTGAGTATGGCTATAAACCAAAATGTAACAAAAAATCATTCTTAATCAATTTGTTATATCAAAAATAAATTCATTACTAGAAACGTATTTTCATAAAATATATTTACAATAATAAAACCACACTGCAAGTTTGGCAATGGGAAAACAATGCAGGACAACATTATGTATAGAGAATGAAGATGACAGTTCTGATGACCCAGAAAGTAACAACCACCTACTTAGCCCCTCAGATAAAGAGTTTAGAATAGAAATATGGAATATGTTCAGAGAACTCGAAGAAAGCATAGATTGAGCTGAACAGATATTATAGATAAAAATAAGAAAATTCCAAACGAGGGGTCAGAGAGGTAAGGCGGTTGCCTTTCATGCAGAGGTCATTGATTCAAATACTGGCATCCCATATAATCCCCCAAATCTGCCAGGAGCAATTTCTGAGTGGGGAGCCAGGAGTAGCACCTGAGCGCTGCTAGGTGTGACAAACAAAAAAAAATTTTAAAAAAAGCTATGGTTAAAAAAAAAGAAAAGAAAATTCCAAACGAATAATAAAACTGAAAAACTCCATAGATGCAATAAAAACCTCAGTGGAAATCCTCTTCAATAGAGTAACAGCAGCTGAGGAGAATCAGAGAGCTGGAAGATGACATGCAGAACAACTCCATACAGCAGAACAGATTAGAAAAAAACCTTCAAGCAAATAACAAGACAATGGAAAAAATCCTTAAAGAATGTGAACAAATGAAAATAGAAGTATTTGTTAAACTCAACAGAAACAACTTAAGAATCATTGGAGTCCCAGAGACCCAGGAAGAAACTCCCCAGGAAGAATCAACAGTCAAGGACATCATTACAAAGAAACTCCCAGAACTAAAGACTGCATGCAACCAAATTCTGTATGCCCAAAGAATACCAGCAAAAAGCGACCTGAAGAAAAGCACCACATGACACATCCTAGTCGCAATGAAATTCCCACAGATAGGGATAGAATACTGAAATCAGCAAGAACAAAAAGGGAAATTACATTCAAAGTAGCATCCTTAAGATTTACAATAGACCTGTCACAAGAAACTCTTAAGGCCTGATGGTAGTGGTGTGATATAGTGAGAAAACTCAATGAAATGAATGCTTCGCCTAGAATACTACACCCAGCCAGACTCACTTTTAGGTTTGAAGGAATTGTACACAGCTTCATGGATAAACAGCAGCTCAGAAACTGTGCAGACTCAAATCCAGCCTTAAAAGATTAACTGAAAGGTCTACTTTAAGACAAGACAAGCCTAAAGACACACCAAACTTCCACACAAAGATGGCTCTAAATCCCATGAAAATTATCTTTCTCAAAGTCAATGGGCTAAAGGTACAAGAGACACAGAGTGGCAAAATGGATCAAAAGCTGAATCCAAGATCCTTCTGCCTACAAGAAACACATTTGAATTGTCAGAACAAACACAGACTCAAAATCAAATTTTCAAGCACACATCAGGAAAGAAGGGGCCTACATAAATAGCTTAATGACACAGCTTATAAAATTAGAAAATGATCAAAATGAACCCAAAATAACAAAGGAAAATAACAAGGAAATAATAAAGCTTAGAGAAGAAATTAATGAAGTGGAACTCCCCCTCAAAAATACGAAAGATCAATGAAAGCAAAAGTTAGTACTTTGAAAAATAAATAAAATTGCGAGAGAAACCACTAGCAAAATTCACAATGAAAGGGAGAGTAACTAAATAAACTGGATTAGAAATGAAAAGGGGGAGATCACTAGAGATAATATAGAGATTCAAAGGGTAAACAGAGACTACTTTGAGAAACCTTATGCCAGGAAACATGAGATCCTGGAAGAAATGGGTAAAAAAAAAAAAAGAAAGAAAAGAAAAAGAAAAGATATTATTTTAATAATGCCCATAGACGATAGAAATGAGAGCCTGAAGGACTGGCTCACGATATGAAACTCACCACAAAGAGTGGTGAATACAGTTAGAGGAATGACTACACAAAGAAATACCATGACAACATTGATGAGTTAGAGAAGTAGAATGTATGTCTTGAATAAAGGCAGGGGGTAAGTGGATAAGGGAGAATTGGTGGTGGGGATTTGCACTGGTGAAGGGGAGTATTCTTTCTATGACTGAGGCCCAACTACAAATATGCTAGTAATCATAGTGCTTAAATAAAAATATATGAAAATGATTATTTCCTGTAGCAATAAAAATATATGTATATATTTACAAAATTTTAAATTCCTATTTCTGTAAATGTTAAGAATATAGTTATTATTTTAGTAAAGATTAACATCACTTCTACCAACAACTAGGATTAAATCTGTATATTGTACATTAGCTCTTAAAAGCTAATACAATTTTACAATAGATATGTGAGTACTTCATCATCTCATTTACTTTTAATTTTTTATTTACAGGTTTTGAGTTAAAATTTTTTAAATTTTCTAATTCCTGACTTATGAATATCGAAATGTCTTTGGAAGCCAATTAGAGCCAATGTAGCTCTTGCAGCCCTTACTTCATCTCTTCCTATGAGCAGATATGTAAAATAATGTAAAAACTATTTTAGTTTTGCCTGAATTGAAGCTGTACAATGTCATATCAGAAATTTCAAAATATTAAATACAAAAGAAGCAAATTAAATTAATCACAATATAATTAACATATATTAAGAACTCAATCCAAATTAAATTCCTCTTAGCAACTATTTTTGAGTAGGTTACTATGACTCTTAAAGAATACTAATTACAACTGTAAATTTGAATTTGTAAGATAGATCATTAAATATATTCATGTGTTTAACACAATTTATATGGAGATGATACCCTTTAGATTATTCATGCTACTGGTATTCTTAATAAATATACTTAATCTAGTTTTGGATATGTATATAGCTTAAATTCCATCATATTAGACATGTAGATTATTTTCAACTTGGAGAATAGCCAAATATCTGATTAACTGGCTTGTACATATGTACTTATTTTCTTATTTTGTCAGCTAAGATTATCCAAAGCAATGATCCCAAAAATAAATTAGCACACTTTTAATTCTCAAATATTGATTTTAAATTTCATTCTCCAATGAAAAGAACTAGGAATCCTAGAAAAATAGATTATTCTAGTATTGGTCAGAATCTAAATAAAACAAGCCTTGAATATCTTGTAGTAATAAATAAAAATTTTTTTAATTTTTTAAACCACACCTGATGATGCTAAGGGGTTACTCCTGGCTTGGAGGACTATATGGAATGCCAGAGGATCAAAACGCGGTTCATCCTAGGCTAGCAGAGGCAAAGCAGATGCCTTATCGCTTCGCACCACTGCTCCCCACAAAAATTTTTATAAACCTACAATGTTGGGGATATATTTGTAAAAAACAACAACAGAGAACACATCAGTCAACTACATCCATCTAAGATAGAACAATTTGTGCGAAATATAAAGCACATATGCTTGACTACTCTGACTATCAACACCAAATACCATAGATTAGGGTCATCTTGATAGGCAAGTAGGGCATTAACCTTGCACATGGCTGAACTGGGCTCAATTCCCAACATCCCAGATGGCCCCCAAACCTGCCAGATGTGATTTTGGAGTACAGAGCAAGGAGTAAACCCTGAGCACTAAAAGGCATAGCCAAAAAACTAAATATGCATTTATATATATATATATATACACATATATATTGTATGTATATTTGTATATGTATAGATAGAATATGTATAGATAGACCATAGACTGAATGACTTAAGCATTTTTTTCTCATAGTCTTGGTAACTGAAAGTCTGAGATTAAAGTTCTGGGAAAAGTTCTTTGCTCATTTGCTGGTTTCTGACATATGTTGTATGCTCACCTGACCTTTATTTTTATTACAAGTTATCTGGTGTATATCCTTGAAAGATTATTAATGCCATCAGATAAAGTTCCCTCACTCATATAAATCTAGCTACTTTTCTAAATACCAATCCCAAATATCCTCACATAGGGAACAGTGGTGATGTATGGAACTTTATTTGATGATCTCAGAGAAAAAGAAAAATGCATTTATGTCTATTCTAATACATTGGTATTTATTTGGTGAATAGATTCTCCCAATCTGTGGGTAGTCTTTGTATTCTAGTTATCTTTTTCTTTGAGGTGCAGAAGCGTTTCTGTTTAATGTAGTTCCATTTGTTTATCTTTGCTTTCACGTTCTTGGCCAGTAGTGTTTCTTCCTTGAAGATGTGTTTAGCTTCAATGTCATGGAGTGTTCTGCCTACATTCTCCTCTATATACCAATGGTTTCAGGTCTGATATCAAGATATTTAATCCATTTTGATTTGTTTTTTGTGCATGGTGTTAAATAAAGATCTGAGTTCATTTTTTCACTTGTAGCTAACCAGTTTTCTCAGTTCTGCATGTTGAAGAGGCTTTCCTTGTTCCACTTTGTACTTCTTGCCTCAAACAAAGATTAATTGAACAAACATACCTGTGGATCAATCTCAGAGTATTCAAATATACTCCTTTGATCTGAAGGTCTGTCTTTATTCCATTACCACGCTGTTTTAATGACTACTGCTTTATAATACAGTTCAAGGTTGGAAAAAGAGATTCCTCCCATCTTCTCCCCCATCCCCCAAGGATTGCTTTAGCTATTTGTGGACATTTAGTGTTCCATACAAATTTCAGGAGTGTTTGATCTTGTAAGGGAAACAAGACACTGAAACTTAGCAAGAAAAAAAGATCTAACCCCATCCAGAAAACAAGATTATATGAACAGATATGTCCTTAAAGAATAAATACAGTTGGCCAAAAGGCATATGAATAAATGCCCTACATTACTAACCATCAGGGAGATGCAAATCAAAACAACAATGAGGTACTGTTTCACACCACAGAGACTTACACAAATAACAAAGAGTAAGACATCCGATGCTGGTAAGGATTTGGAGAGGAAAGGGCACTTTTGCAATGCAGATGGGAAGACCAATTTGTTAGTCTTTTTGGAAAACTATATGGATATTCCTCATAAAACTAGAAATTGAGCTCCCAGAAATAGCAATTGTAGGAATATGCCTAGGAACATACAAACACTATATGGGGCTGGCACAATAGCATACTGGTAGTGTCTTTACCGTGCATGTGGCTGACCCACAACAAACCTGGGTTCTATCCCTGGTGTCCCATATGGTCCCCTGAGCCAGGAACAGTTTCTGAACACATAGCCAGGAGTAACCCCTGAGCATCACTGGGTGTGGCCCAAAAACAAAACAAACAAAAAACCCACATAATACAAAAGTGCCCTATGCACACATGTTCATTGAAGCACTATTTACAAGAGCCAGAATATGGAAACAACCCAAGTGCCTGACAGATGAGTGCTAAAAAAGCTATGGTACATGTATCCAATGGGATATGCGGCTCTTAGGAAAGATGAAGTCATAAAATTTGCTTATATATGCATAGACATGGAGAGAATTATGCTGAGTAAAAGGAGAGGGATAGACATAGAATAATCTCACTCATTTGTGGGATAAAGGAAAATAAAAGATAATGTTGTAGTAATATCCAGAGACAATAGACAGGAGGACTAAACAGACTAGTCAATGTTAGGAGACATGTCACAAATAATGAAGCAGTGCAATTAAAGCAAAGACTGGACCACTATTTGAATGATAATTGGAACTAGTCACTTTGGACAATAACTGGGTACTGGAAAGAAATAAAGTGATAGCACCGTATCCCTTCATTAAAAATAGTGCAAACCACAGGAAAGAAAAGAGAGAGAAAGAAGAACAGAGTGCCTGACCCAGAAGCAGGCGAAAGGGATGGTGGGGTGGAAACCAGGGACTTTGGTGGAAGGAAATATTCATGGGTGAAGAGGAACATACTTTGTAAGACTGAAACTCACATTTGAACAAATTTATAATCACAGTGTTTAAATTTTAAAAATGTATTAAAAGTCTTTCCAATAGAATTGGGTTATAGCCTTCATCTCCCCAGTCACAGTCTCTAAACATGTATCTCAAGTTTATGGTAACAGAATTATCATCAGAAAGGAATTCAGAGCTGGACTCTCTAACTTAAGTTTTTTTTACAGTGGAATGTATTTTATCAAGTGACCCAGAGAGACTTGTCTAATATAGCTCTCACCATTTTCTCCTTTGCTAAAACTTCTTAAGTGGCTTCTCACTGCTCACATATCTTACATGAATTTTTAAATCTGACCCTAAATGATCTTATTGGCATTTCCCACTCCTTCTTTCTGATGACAGCTGAATTTTCTATAATCCAGGACAAAGATAACTGACCGAAAAGAGAATTTCTGTGAGAAACCTTATAACAATCTTGGCAGACATTCTAAGAGTAGATTGCTAAGAAATGAGGGAAATTGATGGAATATGAAGAAAATTAGTGACATCAATGAACATCAAGATCATGGGGCAGTATAAATGGGTAATGTTCCACAAATGATTATTGAAAAAAATGGAATTCATTCTAAAATTAATAGTGATTGATTATTACTGTTTCTGATACCATTTATAAAATAACATAACATGCATCATATGATATATGGCTAATTCATTTTGCATTGAAATCCTTTTTTAGATATCTGAAAATGCTTCCCATATGTTTTCCAAGATTTATTTATCTTACCTTCTCTACTGCCTTCTAAAGCCTAATAGCATAGTAATTATAAAATCAAATTTAATATGATGAACAACACTGATAGTTTTATCTTCATATAATGTTTGATTAATAATATTTTATTGATAATTTTAATGTAGAACATTTGTATTTGGATCTGACTTTATTTTACTTAAGATGAAAAATAGTAAGACTGAAAAGTATTTAGATTTCTGCATAGAAATCAATGTAGATTGATTAAAATAGTATAATGTTAATATTAATTGCTTCTGGTCAAACCTATGCCAGTACTTATCACTCTTACATGTCTTTGGGCATTTTAGTTTGCAACAGAGAGTTTTCTGTTTGGGTTCTGTTAATTATCAATAAGTTTGACCTGAAAAACTCTCTTTACCTCAGTCTCCTTAATTATAAAAAAATTCTGGTTACAAATTATCTCTCACAGTGGAACTATTTTGAAGAATAGGTGAAAACACCGATTCTGCAATTAAGCAATTAAAATAATTCTCCATATTCTCATAGTTACAATGAGAATTTGCTTTAATTTTAATTTGTTTTTAATTTTATAATTAATTGAAGAACCTGGCCCACTAGTGTTCCCATGCTCATTCATCCCTCAACCTTCACCCCCTTTCCACCACCAACTAGTACCCTCCTTCTCAATTGCATTATAAAGCTCAGCTTAGATCTCATGTTTTCACTGTTGTCAGGTCTGTGCTTTAGATGTATAACTTTCACATAATCAATAAACAGAAATTTTAACCCCTGTTTCACCATTATTTCCCTTTCTCATCTTCCTTCCTGCCTTAATTTCTTTTTTGTTCTCTGTTTTTCTCCCAAGGCACTCAGATCAAGGGTAAATAAGTTACCTCCCTTTACTACGTTACATTTGTCCATCCAATTATTCTATATACCACAAATAAGTGAGATCATCCTGTGTGCTGAATACTTAATATTTCTCAATATAATAAATCCTAGATCAATTCTTACTATACCATATGTATCTTCATCATTATTATCATCATAATCATTAGTAGTATGAAGATAACTTAAAGGGATGAATATATCCACAACATATATAATTATAATAATAATAATAATAATAATAATAATAATAATAATAATAGAATCGTGGGTGTTTCTTATCCCAAAACTCTTTAAGTGTAAATATTAACTAGGATATCTTTCCATCTGTCAAATACATCTCAACAAAGTAGTTTTTTAATCTAATCTTAAACACACTTCATTATTGACTCTGATTTCCTGTTATATATTTATATATGTACATCCTACATATATAAATACATCAGCATTGCTACTTGTGTTACTTAGGACTGCAATAACGAAGTGTCACAAAGTGGTATGTATGCCTTAAAATTGTTATTCACTGACAGTGCTAGAGGTGAGAATTCTAAAATCAAGGTGTCAGATTTGCTATTCTTTTTCTAGCCTTGAGGGGAGAATTCTTCTTAAGTGAAGGCAGGCAATTCCTTAAAATTCCTTGGCTTTCCTTTATCTCATACCATTGTCTGTTTATTCATTCCATGGAGTTCTCTTGGTATATTTTTAAAGGTTATCTTTTTTATATCAAATAAGGAATACCTATCATATCAAATAAAAAATAATGCTACTGACTTCAACTCAAAGTAATGAACTGAATTTATATATGATTACATATGCAAATTACTATTAATGTCATATTCACATAAAATAGATATTAGAAATGTAACATGTCTTTTTTTAATTTGTTGAAAAAGGGAGTCACAGTTAAACCTTTAGCAACAACTGAAACTAAATAGCAAAATTTCAAACAAATAATTTTCTCCTCTAAACTTAAGTTATTTTGATTTAGCATCCTTGATGGCATTACCTAAATCTTTACATTTTTAATTTTCCATTGTGCATCACTAATCATATGTTCTTTATAATGTATCCTTTAAGTAATATTTTAACTTTAACAATTTTCTAAAAGTGTTTTTATTATCTATTATCTCTTTCCTCCTAAGCAAGCTTTGCATGAAAATTTTACCAACCAATTCAAAAATCCTTAGTGGTTTGTTATTGCCCAAAGTGCAAAACTCATGTTTTATGGCTTGTTTTTCAAAAGTCCTCCATAATTGGTTTGAGTAATCTTTACTCAGTTATAGATTTTCATCTGAATAAAATTTCAACCTTCAGTACAAAGTGTTGCACTTTCTTTTTGAACCTTCACCAGATTGCAAAACTCTTATTTTAACACACGTAGCAGTAATTTCCCAGTCAGTTTGCTTCATTCATGTAATACAGAATATTTGTTCCTTGTTACTATTATTTCCCCATTTTATATAAATTTTATTACAAAAAATTCTGGTTCTCTACCCTGGTATGTTTATTTGATCTTGTCAGGCATCTGTACTATTTGTGTGTGTATGTGTTTTTTTGGGGGGAGGTCAAACCCGGCAGTGCTCAGGGGTTACTCCTGGCTCTATGCTCAGAAATCGCTCCTGGCAGGCTCAAGGGACCATATGGGATGCCAGGATTCAAACCACCGACCTTCTGCATGCAAGGCAAACACCTTACCTCCATGCTTTCTCTCCAGCCCCAGCATCTGTACTATTTTTATTCTGTCATTGTCATCAGGATTAAGGTGGGCAAACGAGAGAGGACAAATAATAAATTTAAATGATCTAGGAATCCATGAGCTAGTGCACTTGCCTTGCACTACTAAAGTCAAGATTTTGATCTCTGGCACTTCCCCCATATCCCATGCCAAGTGTGATCCCTGCTGCACTTTAATCTCCAGTGCCGCAACTTAAAGTGTGAACTCCAGCATACTATAATCAAGGGTGTGAAAGCAACACAGCCAAAGCATACTCTGTAACTAAAATAAATATTGCAAATACGACCTGCCAGCATTGCAACCATGTTATGTGTAACCCATTGTCATTGCAACCACAATAAATAGGAAAGGTCAGATTATAATATAGAATATGACTACTAATTCAAAGTGACAATTTTGACTGTTGCTAAATAGTCATGATGCATTTTTTAAAGATAAGAAGTTAATCTAGGAAATACTACATTATTCCTATATGTGTGTGGTACTATATTGAGAGAAAAATATAAAATCGCCTTATTCTCAATTGTCTCTATTGAAGAGCTCACATTTTTATAAGTGTATATTTAAGTAAATGTAATTTTTGCTTATGTATTTTTATGTGTATATGAGCCATATGTGTATCCATATATGTAAATATTATACATAGACAGAGAAAGATCTTATTATTAATGTTTCAAGGAATTAAAGAATAGTATCATTTATAATTTTGCTACAAAATGAAAGTAATACTTCAGAATAAATGCAAATAAAAATATTTCAAAAAATATGATAGAAAATGCATTGTTCAATCTTACAATTTATAAAAAACAAACTCATGAGATTCATATTTTATTTATTCCCCTCTCAGGAAAATAATTCATGTTTTATTATACAGAAAAAAGTAACCCATGCAATATTAGAATGATATAAATCCAACAGTAAAATGAAAGCAACACATGAAGATTTCTATGTAATAGACCAAGAAAAACTCTTAAAACACAATAGGAACACATTTTAGAGAGCATAATTCAGGTAAAAACTGCAGGGAGGTTATTAACAGTGAACACAAAGATTATAAACATAGAATGCACTGTACAGAAAGTGTTCACCAAGCACAAAATATACATTGCTACAAATCCATAGCAACTGTGTAAATGTGGAGGTTATATATAACAATATATTAAAGAAAAACCTAGGGACAACAAAGACAAAACATAAAAAAAATTATAACACACAGTCTTTCATGTCCATTGGCACTGTGCTTCAGTTGAGGAAGAAACCAAGCCAATACTGTGAGGACAAAGAGCTTTGGCACTAAGTATTTGATCTGATCATCAACTGAAAGAAAGGTTAGCCTTAAATTGATACCTTCTAAACTCCCTGCAGTGCAACTCATTTTTAGCCATACACACCTTTAAGAAATAACTAGATTTTACTTTATTTGCTTCCCCGAGGAAAGAAAACTTAAACGTGCAAAAACAATATTGCTCTGATTTAATTTTCTCATACTATAGATAAGGAATCCAAGATCTATGAAAAGCGGGTGTCTTGCCCATAAGACAAAACAATAGTCACAACTAGAGTGTTGTGAGTGGTGAGCATACTCGGAAATTAGAAACTAAGCAACCTTTTTTTTTTTCAATTAAATGTTTTATTGTAGTTTAGGTAGCATGGTACAATAATTTCAATATTTATGATTTTAATGTAAAAAGTATACCTCCACAATACATTTAATATATATTATAATATAGTTATATCATATCAAGCATGGGGTTTACAATATATTAATAATACATAGTGAGAAAATATGTAAATGATAACTACATAGAGTTCATGTGCAATTATATTATGTGACTTAAATGTTTATCAACATAAAAATAGTTATGTATATAATCTAAGTCCTCTTTTTATTATTATTTTTATTAAGACCAATGTGAATTACAAGTCTTTTACAGTTGTATTTAAGGTACATAGTGATAGTGAATTAGGGTCATTTCCACTACCATTGTTGACCTCCTTCCATCCTAATTACCAGCATGGATCCCATACCTCCACCCATAGCCCCTTGGACTGCTTGTATAACAGGTCCCTTTTGTGTATAGACTATTATAGCTAGGTCTCTTGATTCTATTGTCATTGATTTTGGGTTGGGTATTTAAGTCTGACTGTTTTTATTTTCATTCAATGCTCCTAAGACCACTTGGTTCTTGGGTCTCATTCACTTTTTATTCCTCAATTTTGAGGAAGACAGAAATACGAGGCAGAACAAGATGAATAATGTTATATGATTCTGTTTTAAAAGAAACGTTGGCAAGAGCCCCTATCTAGAAGCTATAAATATAAAAAAAATTAAAAAATAATAAAAAAAAGTAAAGGGAAAAAAGTGGAGCTGGTGTGGCAGGGTTTGATTTGGTTTTGCATAGGCACAGTAAATATTTGGGAAATTAGAAAGAAAATTCCCTTGGCCTAAGAGTTACAGGGTTTCTATACCCTTGAAGAATACTGTCATAAGATCAACTACAGACTCTGGACATGTTAGTTGTAAAACCCCAAGGTCTTTATGTTTCCAGGAAAAAGTTCTCAATCATGGTTGTTGTATCAGTCTTCTGTAATTAGTGATATTGGTTTTAGCACAGATCTTAGGACAGTGGGTCTTCTGATTTTCATGTAGGGCAACCTGCCCTTAGATCAAGATTGTTGGTGTTTCTTCATTTTCGGGGTGTTATATGAACCTACACTGGCTCAAGTTGATGCCAGAGTGGTATTAGAGCCTTTCTCAGGAAGGAGCTTGTAAATTCTCTTTTCTTAAACACTGTAGTTCATTCTCACTTTTTATTTTGTGTACTGTATACATACCTATACTAAAATAATTTCATTATTGAATTTTTTGGGTTTTCTTGCTTTTATTGGGTTTTGTTTTGCTTTTTGTTTTTCCACCACACTCCAAAATGATCAAGTGCTATTCACTTTTTGGTTTGGGGGGGGGGGGTATTTGTTTGGGGCCATACCTGGTGAAGCTAAAGTTTACTCCTGGCTTTGAGCTCAAAAATCACTCCTGGTAGACTTGGGGAACCTTATGGGATGCCAGGAATCAAGCCCAAGTGGGCCACATGAAAGGCAAACACCCTACCCATTGTGTTATTGTTCCAGCCCCACAAGTACTATTATCAATTTGATGCTCTCAAGGGTGTTCAGAAACTTATGTGCTACCCAGAGTTGAGTTCGGGGTTACCACATGCGAAACACATACTTCAAGTTTTACATACTTTAAGTTTTCAACATGGTCCATGGATTTTATTTTAACTGCCTGGCATTTTTGGTTATGTATTCTTCAGTATATCAGCATTGGAGACAGAAGTTCCTTCTAACTCTAATTTAACAGTACTGATTATTCCTCCCCACTAATAACTGCCTGAGATTTGTGCAGAGACTTGAATCTGTAGTGCAAAAAGCCTCCGCCTATATTTTAGTCCAGAAGCCTTCTGGAGCTAATCTGTCTGTTCTCTTTGCTTTCTCATTTCCTTTCTGTCCACTTACAAGAAGAAAAAGCAGGGCCTTGTACCAAATGCACATACAGAACCCGTTTTCAGGCAGCATTAGTTTTTTTTTATATTAATACATCATAGCAAAGTAAATATTCATTCCTTCTGAGCATAATGTCCTATATGACAGCATAGGTCTCACATTCATGAAACAACCCTCCAGCAAGGTTGAATGGAGAAAGGAAATTTGAGTGTTGTTATAGATTTTGGCATTATCCACAATGCTTTCAAGTTAAACCCAACCAACTATGCAAGTCATTTATGGCATGATGCTTCCCATTTCGCCTGTTACACAGAACCCCCAGCTGCCCTGCCATCTGTAGTATGGCTCTTTAACTAGTTCTATGCATTTCTACATCAGATTCCAGGGACCAAAATTGAATTGACTGAATAATCCCAAGTGCTTTTCGATTCTAATGCGTTTCTTCTGATGTTTGTTGACCTTGAGATAATAACTATGAAAGTCTCGACCATAGTTCTTAGCATAGAAATAACAGTATCATTTATTCAGTTATTAAGAGACATCACTTAAAAGGACCTAAACAACACTTGTCATTGTATAGAGCAGGAAAAAATTATAAACTGGCTCTATATCACAAAGAGTTTCATGGCACAGCTGTCCACACTCACTTTTCTTTGTAAATTACTCACCATCAAGTGCTGCTGATAAAGTAATGTTAGTTTTCTTAAACAAATTATAATTTTTCCATAGTATGGAGGACTAATTTTTCTATTATTACTTGACTATATTAAATATCAAAAGCAACAAATTTATAATTCCATTTAGTCAGCAAGAGTAATTGAACAACACAGAAGCATTACACAAAAGCATGGCATAGAAACATGAAAAATATGTAAGGGTCCCAAGAATTTCAGAAGCAGCTAAGTACCCTGGGGAGCAGGAACAATTGTAAACTAAATAAATGTAAGAGTAAACTTAGTGATGGGGAGATCTGATTAGATGATACTGATTGAGTAGAATTTCATAAATTCTACAAGAGTAACAAGTCTACATCAAGGGGCTGGAATGTGTGTATAACATTATATATCATGGAGCCTGGAAATCGGGAGACATATGATATTTGCATTGACAATGAAGCTGTTTCATATTTCTATTTGTCCATTTGTCCTAAATATACTTTATTTACAAAAACAAGCTTAAAAGTATTAAATAATTCAAAATAATGAAGAAAGCAAAATTTTAAACATTAGACCATAAAAGTATCTATAATGTATACTTGGGATTTCTTAGTTATCTGATAAATTGGTACATCTAGCCTTGGTGGAAGTTAACAAAGTAGGTCGTCAACCTTGACAAGTAACATCCAAGCTGTATGCCAACATTTCACAACTATATTTCAGAAATTCTAAAATTGTTAAAACTGTGTGAAAATGTATGAGAAAGTACAGATAAAAGGAGCCCTCCTGAGAAAAGAATTCTTATTTTCACTATAACACACATTTATAACAGCAGCAAACCAATTGTTTGAGTTTAACAGCATGACATAATCTCAGTTACAGTTACCTGCACACATCAGCCAATGATAGTTTCATTGTCACATTATATCTTCCGATCTAGATGAGATCAGAGCACTATTATAATATGTTATCTTGCCATGGTTAAATATAAACCATGAGAACTCAGAAATTCAGATAGTTCTTCTGACATACTTAATTGAGTTAAAAATACCATTCCACATATTAAATTCCAAGGATATTATAATAAGATAATAAGTAGTAGAACAAACAAACATAAAGACAGTATGGGATAATAAAAATAGATGAGGTCAAAAATACTTTATGATAAGATAGCAGCAGTGAAATAAGCATGCTGATTCAAATTATCTTTAAAGATTAATGAATTCTAAATAAGCATAGTCTACTGTATCTCTGAGATTGTAACCTTAGAATAACCCTCGTTTCACATTTATCTTTATTCTCAACCTATTTTATTTTAGTATTAGATTAGTATCAAAGTATAGGAGCAGCATTTTTTTTCTATAAAAGATAGTAGTTAGGCTCTTGTGTTGCATGCAGTTTACCTCAGTTCTATTCCTGACACTATATATGAGCCTGTAAGCACCTGAGCACAGTCAGAAATGAGCACTGAACAATGAATACCAGGCATCAAAAGCCAAAATAAATTAAATCAAATTAAATTATATTTTAATTTAAAGGAAATGTTTCAATAATGTATATTTTCAATTTCTTATCAATATTACACAAAGCAAAATTGAGCATTTTGTAAGAACATTTTAAACTAAAAAAAGTAATAGAAACTATTGCTATATAATTTAGCAATTTTTATACTGCTAGTAATTATAAAAGGCAGTCATTTTCTTTTTGTTTAGTTTTGTTGCTGTTTATTTGGGGGGCCACATCATCTACTACTCAGGAATTACTCATGGTGGTGATTCAGGGAATGATAAGTCCACTGACTATATAATATTACTCCAGCCCTCACCATTCTTTTCAAAGTGCATTCAGATTATCTTTACATATCTTTGAGGAACAGTTACCAGAAGGTCAATTAAAGTTCTGCTCTTAAGAATGATTTGGATGAATGTGCTTAAAACTCTGTAAATTACTTCATTCATCATAAAATACATGTAAAACTCTATATTCCAGAAATCATAAATGCTAAAACAGAAATTATATGAGAAAAGTATATATAGTGTATTTTACAATATTAATAAGTATTATATTTGCTTCTTTACTACTCATGAGCTACTTGTCTTAATAGTTCCCAAAATTTCATGAAAATTATATGAAAATTTAGGTCACTCTTTTTACTTGATACAATTTCTTAATTTTTTTGACATTTTTTTATTTTAACAACTTGATTACATACATAATTGTGTTTGGGTTTCAGTCATGTAAAGAACACCACCCATCACCAGTGCAACGTTCCCATCACCATTGTCCCAAATCTCCCTCCTCCCACCCCCACCCCCGCCTGTACTCTGGACAGGCTCTCCATTTCCCTCATATATTCTCATTATTAGGACAGTTCAAAATGTAGTTATTTCTATAACTAAACTCATCACTATTTGTGGTGAGCTTCATGAGGTGAGCTGGAACTTCCAGCTCTTTTCTTTTTTGTGTCTGAAAATTATTATTATTTCAAGAATGTCTTTCATTTTTCTTAAAACCCATAGATGAGTGATATCATTCTGCGTTTTCCTCTCTCTCTCTGAATTATTTCACTCAGCAAGAGATTCCATGTGCATCCATGTGTAGGAAAATTTCATGACTTCATCTCTTCTGACAGCTGCATAGTATTCCATTGTGTATACGTACCACAGTTTCTTTAGCCATTCGTCTATTGAAGGGCATCTAGATTGTTTACAGAGTCTTGCTATGGTAAATAGTGCTGCAATGAATATAGGCGTAAGGAAGGGGTTCTTGCATTGTATTTTTGTGTTCCTAGGGTATATTCCTAGGAGTGGTATAGCTGGATCATATGGGAGCTAGATTTCCATCTTCTGGAGGAATCTCCATATCGCTTTCCATAAAGGTTGAACTACACGGCATTCCCACCAGCAGTGGATAAGAGTTCCTTTCTCTCCACATCCCCGCCAACACTGTTTGTTCTCATTCTTTGTGATGTGTGCCAATCTCTGTGGTGTGAGGTGGTACCTCATAGTTGTTTTGATTTGCATCTCTCTGATGATTAGTGATG
>PVKC010006366.1:0-31197 GCA_004027635.1 Crocidura indochinensis | reverse complement strand
TCTATCTATCTATCTATCTATCTATCTATCTATCTATCTATCTATCTATCTATCTATCTATCTATCTATCTATCATTTTTGGGCCACACCCAGGAGCGCTCAGGGCTAGTTATTCCTGGATCTGGGCTCAGAAATCGCCCCTGGCAGGCTCGGGGATCATGTGGGCTGCCTGGAATTACACCAGGTCCGTTCCTGGTCGGCAGCTTGAAAGGCAAAACCCTACTGTTGTGCTATCTCTCCGGCCTCACCTACTGGGAATTTTAAACATACTTACTAGTATCTCTTGGTGTGTGTGTGTGTGTGTGTGTGTGTGTGTGTGTGTGTGTGTGTGTGTGTATGTGTATGTGTGTGTGAGTGTGTGTGTGTGTGTGACTTTGTTTGTTTTTTTGCATAGAATCCCTACTTATACCTATAAATGTATTGAAACTCTTAAGGACACCACAAGATAAACATCATGATTCTCTATTCACAAATAACTTGAGAGTGACTCAGAAAGGTTGGGCACAAATTAGAAGCTTTGAGTATAGCTTAGATTTGTCTAAAGCAGAACTTTAGAGCTTAATTCTTCCTTAAAAGAGGGGAAGACGAATGAACACACACTGTACTTCTGAGGGGTTACTCTGGCTCTGTTTTCAGGAATGACTTCGGCAGTGCTTGGGGGAAACATGGCTAGGGATCAAAATGAGGTCCACTCTATGAAAGGAAACTGTCTTAACCACTGTACTATATCTCTAGTCTGGAAATAGAACATTCATAAAAATAGCATTAAATAGTCATTCAGAAGTTAGGTGTTTTTTGTTGTTGTTTTTGTTTTTTTTGTTTTTTCTGTTTTTCTTTGTTTTTTGTTTTTGTTTTTTGTTTGTTTTGGGGCCACACCCGATGACGCTCAGGGGTTATTCCTGGCTATGCGCTCAGAAGTCGCTCCTGGCAGGCACGGGGGACCATATGGGGAACAGGGGGAATCGAACCGCGGTCCGTCCTAGGTTAGCGCAGGCACCTTATCTCCAGCGCCACCGCTGGGCCCCAGAAATTAGGTGTTTTACAGTAACATATTAAATATAATGTGCTTATTTTTCTCTCAACATATGAGCATGGATTTGTATAATTTCACTTTTTATTGTGAAATATGTGATTTTTATTTGTAGCTTTGGGGTGTTTAGTAACCTTATCTTTAATTTTCTGGAGATAATGAGATAAGAGGGTATGTTTAAGGCTATAATATTGACACTATAATTCTTTCTTTTGTTTGTTTGTTTGTTTTTGGGTCACACCCGGCAGTGCTCAGGGCTTACTCCTGGCTCCATGCTCAGAAATCGCTCCTGGCAGGCACGGGGGACCATATGGGGCACCGGGATTCAAACCGATGACCTTTTGCATGAAAGGCAAACGCCTTACCTCCATGCTATCTCTCCGGCCCCGACACTATAATTCTTATTTCAACTAGGAATCAGATTAGTGTGATTTAGAATTAAGAATAGAAAGAACAAGATAGTATCAGTATTTTGAACTTGTCATTTGATCTCCTTAGACATCATTTTCCTAAAATAATAATATATAATATTAAATTCTAAGAACATAATGGTAACAATAAAACTGATTATAAATTGAGTATTTATGTTAGGCGAGGTAGACTGATGATAAACCATTTCATTTATTATCCTTTTAAATGGTTCTTGAAGAGGAAACTATTATTATACTCATCTACACAGATAAGACAGTTAATTTTATAGTTTTTTAGTTAAAATATTTCACCTTCCTTTCTCTCTTTTTTTGGTTGTCATTGTCTCAATAGTAGTGGTCACAAATTTGTTCTGATGCGCACATAGAATTGGTTGCAGTGCATACCTATGATAGTTTTACATGAGATTATGATACAGGAGAGTAAATCTAGGATCATACTCCATTAGGATATGGGGCAGATTTTCTGTAGGTAAGAGAAGAATTTGAACTTTATTCTATCTTTGTTTGGACTTGCCATTTATGCAATAAGGTAGCTTACTATTAACCCATCTTCATTATTTCTAACTTCTCTCACAACAAGAATGTTTTATTATTCTTTTCTATTAAACAGATATGGAATTATTTTCTGTACTATCATTAATCATTGAAACATTCGAATCTTGTACCCTTAACTATGAATCAATATTAGTTATTAAACTGAAAGATCCAGGCAAGGTACTGATAAATGGAAAGTCATTGAATGTTCTTAAGTTGCTCTTGGATGTTGCTAAATTAAGAAATCTCATCATTCAAGAAGACCTTTGTAATAAAATTTCAATTAAAGGCAAAGCTCATAGTTGCTATATTAACTGCAATAATTAAAAATACTCCCAACAGCTACTTCACCTTTGGAAAGTTATATTTGAATAATATGTAAAGTATAAAAATGTGGAATAATAGATGCATACAATTATAATTTTCTAATTTTCTTCCACAAATGATTGATACATTTTTTTAAATTTTCAGTTAAAGAACTTTTATGTTATCTTAAACATTTTGATCTTAAGGGTATCACAAAGCAATTATTCACAGCAAACATTTCTTAATATTATATTCATTTATCCAAATTTAAAGGGAACTTTGATTCCATATTTTGGGGGTTGTTCCTCTTTCTGAAAATTAACAGGAATATCTTACTTGAGTCCGATTATAAATTGGAGTGAACCCTCAAGTAAGAGTAAGCCATGAGCACAGCAGAGTTGGACTCAAAAAACAAAAACCCAAAGAATCTTTTCAAATAAATAAGGAAGTCCCCAAAATATCCCTAAAAATCAACATAGATAACATTGTATCTAAATCAATGTTTAAAATTTTTCAAATAATAAAAGAGAAGAATGCCCAGCCATTAAAGAAAACTTAATACAGAAACTGTTATTTGTATAATGAGTTTTTAAGTTTTACTTAAACTTTATGCTAAAAAATAAACTTTGTTTTCAAAAAGAATTTTAAATTTGAAAAGTTTTGAAAAAGAAAGATTTGTTTTGAAAAAGAATTGTGAAAAAAGAATATTTATAATATGAAATGGAAAATTCTACAGTGTATGCAGAAGATCTTTATTTTATTAATAAAACTAAAATATTGCAGGTGAGGCTAGTGTCTGGGACTGACATTACTGGACTTACTCTAGAATAAGAAGCAGAACTTCTATTTTAACTTTCAGCAGCCTCAACTTATGCTATATTAACAGGATCACACCACAGTTGCTCATTGTCAAATATTCTTTCAGTTCTGTTTCCAAATAAATAACCTGGGTGTTTTGTAAAAAAATCAAACATCTTTACAGGTGATCAGGAAAAGGCTAAAATGATCAGATAGCAGAAACTTTTCATTTGGCTTCTTGTAATTTGCTAAACCATTTTTAATACTTTTATATTTCATATTTATTCATATAACCCCAATCTTGTTTATACAAATTTAATTTTAAGGAGAAAATAAGTATGAATTTTGAGTGAGATGTTTCTACATCTAAAAAATGGTGAATTTTGACTTTAAAATTTCATATTCTGCTTAATCTAATAAAAACTGGATAAAATTATTTTAAAGTAAATCACAGCCAATGCTATTTTTAAATTAATTTTTAAAAATTTCTTTATGTAAGCACCATGGTTACAAACATGCTTGTAATTGGGTTTCAGTCACAGAACGTACAACACCCTTCATCAGTGTAATTTTCCCTCCACTAATGTTCCTCATTTCTCCCCTTCTCTCTCTAACTGCCTGTCTTTAGTACAGGCATTCTACTGCTCTCTCTCACTATTGCCATGGTAGCTTGTCAGTTCAGTTAGTGTTTCAAATGCACTTACCTCTCTTTATGGTAAGCTTCATATCATGGGCTGGTCTTCTGGTCCTCATGTCTATTGTCTCTAGATATTATTACCATACAGTCTTTTATTTTTCTGAAATTCCACAGTTCAGACTATGTCTATCTCTCTCCCTCTGCCTCATTTCATTTGACATGATAGGCTCCATGTATAGGCAAATTTCTTGACCTCATTTTCCTTAACACCTCTGTAGTATTCCATTGTATAGATATACCACCATCTGTTGTCAGGCATCTGAGTTGTTTTCAGATTTTGGCTATTTTAAATAACACTGCTATGACCATAGGAGTGCAAAGGGCATAATCGTATTGGGTTTTCTTGTGGTCCTAGGGAATATCCCTAAGAGTGTTATTTCTGGATTATAACGGAATTCAATTTCCCATTTTATGAGGAATATTCATATTGTTTTCCAAAATGTCTGGACTAGATGGTTTCCCACCATCAAGAATTCCTTTCACCCCACATCCACATCAGTAGTGGTTGTTCTTATTTTGTGATGTGTGCCATTTTTTGTGATGTGAGATGATTGTTGTTTTGATTAGCATTTCCCTGATTATTAGTGATGGGGACAATTTTTTCACATATCTCTTGACCATCTGTATTTCTTATTTGAGGAAATGTCTGCTCCTTTCTTCTGATTTTTAAAGGGGTTAGATTCTTTTTTTTTTCCTGGTTAGATTCTGTTAGTACCTTGTATGTTTAAATAGTAGCCCCTTATCTAATGGGTATTACGTGAATAGTCTCTCTGTGGTTTACCCTATGTTGCTATTTCCTTTGAATTGCAGAAGCTTCTCAGTTTAATGTAGTCCATTTATTTATCTCTGTTTCTATTGTTTGGACAGTGGTGTTGTCTTCTCAAAGATGCCTTAAGTTTCAATGTCATGGAGTATTTTTTCTAAATGTTTTCTTCTATATACCTTCTAGTTTCATATCTGATATCAAAGTCTGTAATCCACTATGATTTGACCTATGTGCATGGTATTAAAGACAGGTTTGAATTTGCTTTATTGCATGTGGCTGACCAATAGTCCCAACACCACTCATTGAAGAGGCTTTCCTTGCTCCATTTTTTTTTTACCCCCTTTTGAAAGGTGAATTGATTGTATGCCTGGGAGTCATTCTCTGAATTCTCAAGTCACAAAGGGGAAGTGAGCCCATCAGTTTTGATTCATTAAAGCAGATTAAATTGTATCTAGTTTGTCTCTGTAGACTTTCATCTTTAAGTAAGGCTTAGTAAGTGATTATAAAAATTTCTCCTGAGATTTTTGGCATTAATTGCAATTTCTACAAATTAATTTTAAATGACCTTAGGAGAGTCATAAACAGATAGAATTCTATTCTTCTTTCAGAATATTATTGTACAATGGAATGAACCTGGATAGTAGTCAAAATTTAGAATGAAGTTCGGTTTCTTCCACTTTTCAAAGAACTTAGGTTTTTTTCAGTCTTGGTGTCCTTTTGTGGAAATGAAGATAATGCTTATCAATTCAAAAAATAACTATTTTACAAATGATAAATAAGCATGAACAATATTCAATTTAATTAATATTCAAATAAATAAAAATTTATATATGTCAAATTTGCAATTAATATTCAAAGAGGGGCCTGGGAGATAGCATGGAGGTAAGGCATTTGTCTTTCATACAAAAGGTCATCGGTTCGAATCCCGGTGCCCCATATGGTCCTCCGTGCCTGCCAGGAGCAATTTCTGAGCATGGAGCCAGGAGTAACCCCTGAGCACTGCCAGGTGTGACCCCAAAAAAAATATTCAAAGTAACAATTTGAACATATGTGATTTCTCTACATATATAGTATTGGAGAGGGCTCAATAACACAGGTAGGCACTTTGTCAATGGCAAAATGTCTGTTTGTACTAGAAAATTTGAAAAATGCTCCTGTAATTTGATTCATCAAATCTCTATCTACAAATTTAACTTGAAATTCTTTCTTTCAAAAACACAGATGGCATTTTATACAATAAGATAATGGTAAAAATTACCTCACAGAACTTCTAGAACTGTAAAGACTCTGTCCTAGACCTTGTCCTACGACCTGTGTAAATACCAAGATCTCTAGCGACAAAGGCTTGATTTTATCATCCACAACTGAGCAGAAAGTTTCCTGGCACCATAAAAAAGACCTTGGGTGTGGTAATGAGCATGTACGGTGCCAGTAGTTATTTCCATGACAGTATGTTTCAAGGGAGAAGAAACACTGAATCTCTTGGGCCATGGGAATTTCCTTTCATACTTCCCCAATACTTACTCTGCCTATGCAAAAAAAGGGGGTGGGGTGAGCACAAAACCTTGCCTCACCAGCACTCCTTCTCTTTTATCTTCTATTTCTTTTTTACTTTTTTTTTCTTTTTCCTTTTTTATTTCTTTTCTTTATTTTTCACTCTTGTGATTATTATTTGGTGATTTTTTTTTTTTTACTGCAGGGTGCTTTTTATTTTTTTTTTATTTTTGGTAGTTACTATTTTTTAAACTGTTGGGTTACGTTTTTTCCTTCTTTTTTTCCCTTTGTCTTCTTTGTCTTCTTTCAGCAGACCACACAACTTGAATTATCTTATTCTGCCTCATGAATTGAGGAGGAAAATAAAAATGAAAGATACCAGGACCAAAGAGCCATGTGAATAAAAATGATTAGACTTAAACATCAAACCTAAAGTCAACAACATAATTGATAACCTATCTACAATAAGTTATACACAGTTACACTAGCACTCTGGGAGTCAAAAGGGAGATATGGGACTCATGCTGGGAAAATGGGTAGAGGGAGGACAACTCTGGTGGTGGGAATAGCCCTGATTCATTGTCACTATGTACCTTAAATATTACTGTGAAAGATTTGTTATTCACTCTTTGGTCACAATAAAACATTTTTTGGAGGGGTCACACCTGGCAGTGCTCAGGGGTTACTCCTGGCTCTGCACTCAAAAATTGCTCCTGGCAGGCAACAAGGGCCATATGGGATGCCAAGATTAGAACCACCATCCATCCTGGATCACGTGCTTGCAAGCCAAACACACTACCGCTGTGCTATCTCTCTGGCCCCTGGTCACAATAAAAATTATTATAAAAATTATCTGTCACAGTAAAGAATTCTATTTTTTGGGCCTGGGGGTGGCGCTGGAAATAAGGTGCCTGCCTTGCCTGCTCTAGCCTAGGACGGACCACGGTTCGGTCCCCGGGTTCCCATATGGCCCCCCAAGCCAGGAGCGACTTCTGAGTGCATAGCCAGGAGTAACTCCTGAGCATAACTGGGTGTGGCCCAAAAAACAACAAAAAATCTATTTTTTGAGATATTTGAGAAGAATTCAGCAGTAAGACAGTATAAAGTATACATTATAAAGAAATCTTAGAATATAAACCAGCACATACATCTAAGTAAAAAAAAAATAGTTGTTTCTATGTTTTATCCGGTATCTTTATTAGTTACAGAATAAGTCCATATTTCTTTTTATATTCCAAATAGCATAACTATAGTTGTAACTGATATAATTGTCAAAAGTTCTCCCTACTTGTTGCATGACATTCCTTTCATCTATTCTGGGGAATTCTGAAAGAAACGTCTTAGCTCAAACAGTTCTGATCACCTATGAGCTTAAGTTTCATGACTGCAAATAGCCCCTACCTGATCATTGCTTTTATCACTGAAGTGCCTCCCTGACTATAGTGACCTTTTCCCTTACAGTCCAAATAACAACTGAGTATCTCTTTAAGATATTTAGAACAAAAAGGACTGGAGTGATAATAGAACTGGTAAGGTACTTGCCATGCATGCAACTGATCTGGATTCAATCCCTGCACACTATTGAGTCTCAAAGCCCATCAAAAATGAATCCTTGGGGCCCGGGAGATAGCATGGAGGTAAGGCGCTTGTTTCGGTGCCCCATATGGTCCCCCGTGCCTGCCAGGAGCAATTTCTGAGCATGGAGCCAGGAGTAACCCCTGAGCACTGCCGGGTGTGACCCAAAAACCAAAAAAAAAAAAAAATGAATCCTTGAGTATAAAGCAAAGAGTAAGCCCTGGGCACAGTTTTATGTGGCAAGCAGAGTTTAATACTGTACAATGAATGTGTAAGCACTACTAGTTTTGTTCTTATGATCTAAGCACTGCTAGATGAATTCCTTCACCACACTCAAAAAATATGCTGGAAGTGGAATGCACAGCTTGACTTCTTTTGGTAGCAGTAATCAGTTAACTATTAACTTTACTTTCCTTGTTCTCAGATCTTTTAAAAAATATGTTATTAAATTATTATTTTATTTTATTATTTTATTTATTTTTTGAGAGTGGACATAACTAGCTTACTACTGTCTCTGCAATCAGGGTCACCAATGACAGGATCTGAGGGTATGAGTTACTGGGGATTAAAGAACTCACCAACAATTACCAAACTCACAATTCTATCTTTTCTGCGTCAAATGAGACATTCCTATATTCAAACTATGTGTAGAATTACAGTTTTTCAGCATTTCACCTAAACATTGAGGAAGTATAAGTAATAAAATTCTTTCTTTTTCTTGTATCAATTTGTCTAATGCTTTGACTTTTTGTTTGAACTTTGAAGAACCTAGTGGGGCAACACAATTTCTTTTGTAATCTGACATCACCTAGAAATGTTAATAAGAACACTGCTTCTAGGTCAAACAGCAGATATGCTAACAAAGTTTCAAAGGAACATTTTTAGACTTTATATTTTCAGCTCAGCACTCACACCTCAAATATATTTAGTCTTTTAAAGATAGAGAACGACTGGCTGAGAGACAATTACACTTGTTGAAGCTTACTAGATTCTTTTTTTCTTATTAAATATTTATTTAAGAACCATGATTGCAAGCATGTTGTAGATTCTTTCTTTTCTTTTCTTTTCTTTTCTTTTTTTTTTTGGTTTTTGGGTCACACCTGGCAGTGCTCAGGGGTTACTCCTGACTCTACACTCAGAAATCGCCCCTAGCAAGCTTGGGCTACCATATGGGATGTTGGGGTTTGAACCACCATCCTTCTGCATGCAAGGCAAACACCCTAGCTTCATGCTATCTCTCAGGCCCTATGTTTGTAGATTCTTAATAAGTTAAGATGACATAACCTAATCACACAGCTAAACTTTAAATTCTCTAAAATAGGAGTCAATATGCCTATGGAAAAAACTAACTACAACATATGGCAATTCTTACAATGCTAGCAGTAGTTACATTTGGATAAGCTATTCTAATGGTAAAATTATTCCATCAATATCCAAGATTCCAATTTTTTGTACCATGTATCCTTTACTCATATCACACCTTTTTTTTAATTATCTATTTTTATTTTTTGTATATTGTTGACAATAATATTTTAGGTACATATTTACATAAAATCAGGGGGATTCCCATATCAAGTTGTCCTCCCTCCACCTCCATTCCCGTTCTATCACCTATGTCCTCCCTCTCCCTTGGGGCTGCCAGAATAGGTGGTCCCCTCTGTGCCTAGCTTACATCTTAGTGGTCTTATACTTGTTTGGTCTTGGTTCATATCACATCTTATATACCAAGTTTTCAGGTCTTTGACTAAAACAAATAGACTTCTCTACACCATACAATTTCACTGATTATAGTAGCTTATTAATATATGAAAACTTTCCTCACATGAAATCGGAAATTATCTGCAGCAATTTTTTAATTAGATGCTTGCTTCTTTGATGCACTCAAAGTGAGTGACACAGGATCATATACATTCCAATACAAATGTGCATTAAACATAGCTTACATGCAATTCTCTGGAAACACATTTGTTTCAAGTGGCCTGTTCTGTGGTGGTAATGACATTTTCATTCATTAATGAAATATAAATAAGATATGCAATCATGAAAAGGAAAATGAGAAATGGTTATACCTTACAAGATGATTCCATTTAGAACACAGTCATCATCTCTTAGCAGAGATAACTTGTTGGCTTTGTTTTAAAACATTGCTAGGATATTTCCCCATTCCAAAATTTGAGTGTCAGGTTTTATAACTAGTAAGTTAATGCCAATGTTAGTTAACTGACCAGAAGATAAAATAAAAGACTTTAGCAAACTGTGTCATTAGAACAATTTCTCCCTTAATCCATGATTAGAAGTACAAATTTTCTCCTCTTTCTACCTGTCTGCCTGTGTCTTTGAATCCTGAAGCTCTCCCCAGCACCCCCCAAAAAACTGCATTCTGAAGCTGCCTTCAAGGGAAACTTCTCCTGCTCTGCATGTCTGTCAACTAGTGGCAGCAGAAGAGCGCAACCGCTTCACTTCCCGGCCACGCACTCTTTCTAACCAATAAACCCCACTACAACACTCAGGAAAAACCACAGTACAAGCATGGCAATGGTGAAACCTCACAGGCAAACCCCATGCATAGAAAATGAAGATGAAAGCTCAGATGATCTAATAAATTCCAACCACCTGATTAACCTCTCGAACAAGGAACTTAAAATAGCAATATGGAAGATGTTTCAAGAAGTTAAAGAAAGCATAAATCGATCTGAACAGAACACAAAGACAGAAATCAGAAAACTCCAAACTGAAATAACAGATCTGAAAAATACAGTAACTCAACTGAAAACCTCAATGGATGGCCTCTCCAGCAGGGTATCATCAGCTGAGGAGAGAAATGGAGTACTGGAAGATGTGATGCAGAAAAACTCAACACAACAGAAGAAAGTGGAAAAGAATCTTAAGACGAACGAACAGGCAATGGAAAAAGTACTCAAGGAATGTGAACAGGTGAAAATAGAAATCTTTGATAAACTCAACAGAAACAACATAAGAATCATTGGAGTCCCAGAGACCCAGGTAGGAGATCTCCAAGAAGAATCAACTGTCAAAGACATCATCAAAGAGATACTCCCAGAGTTGAAGACTACATGCAATCAAATCCTGCATGCCTGAAGAGTACCAGCTAAAAGAGACCCAAAGAAAACCACCCCAAGACACATCCTCGTTACAATGACAAATCCCACAGATAGAGATAGAATACTGAATGCAGTAAGATAGAAAAGGGAAATTACATTCAAAGAAGCATCCCTAAGACTTACCACAAGAAACTCTCAAGGCCAGAAGACAATGGTGGGATATTGTGACAAGACTGAATGAAATGAATGCCTCACCGAGAATACTGCACCCAGCCCAACTCACGTTCAGGTTTGAAGGAGGAATACATAGCTTTATGGATAAACAACAGCTCAGAAACTTCACAAATGATAAATCAGCCTTAAAGGAAAACCTGATAGGTCTACTCTAAGACAAGAGAGACCAACAAATACAGCAAACTTTTCTACAAAGATGACATTAAATCCTCTGACAATCAACTCCCTCAATGTTAATGGACTAAATTCAGCAATTAAAAGACACAGAGTGGCAAAATGGGTCAAAAAGATGAATCCAACCTTCTGCTGCCTACAAGAAACACATCTGAATAGTCAGAACAAACATAGACTCAGATTCAAAGGCCAGAAGAAAGTCATCCAAGCAAACAACACCCTCAAAAAAAGCTGGGGTGGCCATATTAATATCTGATGACACCAAATTTATACTCAGAAAAGTGGTAAGGGACAAAGATGGACACTATGTTCTAATCAAGGGATATGTGCAACAGGAAAAAATCAGACTATTAAACATATATAAACCAATGAGAGACAAGCAAATTATCTAATACAATTGCTGACGAATCTGAAAGAAGAAATCAATAATAAAACAATAATTGTGGGAGACCTCAACACGTCCCTATCAACACTTGATAGGTCAACCAGACTGAAACCCAACAAAACATACTAGTCCTGAAAAGAGAAATGGAAGAAAGAGGACTAGTAGATGTATATAGGACACTCCATCCCAAAAAACCTGGATACACATTCTTCTCCAATGTACATGGGTTATTCTCCAGGATAGACTACATGCTGACACATAAAACATACCTCCATAAAATCAAGAGGATAGAAATTTCGCAGGCTACCTTTGCTGACCACAAGGCGCTGAAATTAGATGTGAACTACAAAGCCATACAGAAGAAAAACTTTAACAATTGGAAATTAAACACCCTGCTATTGAACAACCAGTGGGTCCGAGATAAATTCAAAAAGGAAATCAAAACTTTTCTGGAAACAAATGATAATGAAGACACAAACTTCCAGAATATATGGGACACAGCAAAAGCAATCCTGAGAGGAAAATTTATAGCTCTACAAGCACACATCAGGAAGAAAGAAAGGGCATACCTGAATAACTTAATGACACAGCTCAAAAAATAAGAAAATGAGCAACAAAAGGAACCAAAAATAGGGAGACAGAAGGAAATAACAAAGCTGAAAGCAGAACTCAATGAAGTCGAAAACCGAAAATCAATTTGAAAGATCAATGAAAGCAGAAGTTGGTTCTTTGAAAAAATAAACAAGAGCGATAGGCCACTGCCAAAACTCACAAAGAGAGAAAGGGAGAGAAAAAAATCTGATAAATCGTATTAAAAATGAAAAGGGGGAAATCACGACAGATATTTCAGAGATCCAATTGGTAATTAGAGACTACTTTGAGAAACTTTATGCTACTAAACATGAGAACCTAGAAGAAATGGAAAATTTTTGGACACTTATAACCTTCCATATTTAAATAAGGAGGACGTAGAATATCTAAACACCCCCATCACCACTGAGGAAATTGAAAGTGTAATCAAACATCTGCCCCAAAAGAAAAGCCCAGGTTCAGATGGATTTCCTAATGAATTTTTTCAAATCTTTCAAGAGGAGCTACTACCAATTCTAGCAAGGCTCTTCCATGAAATTGAAAAACCGAGAACACTCCCAAACAGCTTTTATGAAGCCAACATCACCTGGATACCAAATCTGGACAGAGATGCTGCCAAAAAAGAAAATTACAGACCAATATCCCTGATGAATGCTGATGCAAAGATCTTCAACAAAACCCTGGCAAATAAGATCCAATGCATCATCAAGAAGATCATACACTACGACCAAGTAGGTTTCATCCCAGCAATGCAAGGATGGTTTAACATCCGTAAATCTATCAACATCATACACAACATCAACAAGAAGAACACTACATGATCATATCAATAGACGCAGAAAAAGCATTTGATAAGGTCCAACACCCATTCTTGATCAAAACACTCAGCAAGATGGGAATGGAAGGAACCTTTCTCAATCTAGATGAAGCCATCTACCACAAGCCAATGGCAAATATTATCCTCAGTGGAGAAAAACTAAAGCCTTTCCTCAAAATTCTGGTACAAGACAAGGCTGTCCACTCTCCTTCAACATAATATTGGAAGTTCTTGCTATAGCGATCAGGCAAGAAAAAGATATCAAGGGAATCCAGAGAGGAATGGAAGAAGTCAAGCTCTCATTGTTTGCAGACGACATGATACTCTACATAGAAAACCCTAAAGACTCTACAGAAAAGCTTCTAGAAACAATTGGCTCATATAGCAAGGTGGCAGGCTAGAAAATGAACACACAGAAACCAATGGCCTTTTTATACACCAATAAAGATAGGGAAGAGATGGAAGTCAAGAAGGCAATCCCATTCACAACAGTGCCACACAAACTAAAATATCTTGCAGTCAACTTGACCAGAGACGTGAAGGACCTATACAAAAAAAACTATAAAGCCCTGCTCCAAGAAATAAGAGAGGACACATGGAAATGGAAACACATACCCTGGTCATGGATTGGCAGGATTAACATCATTAAAATAGCAATACTCCCCAAAGCATTATACAGATTTAATGCGATCCCCTTAAAATACTCATGACATTTTTCAAAGAAGTGGATCAAACACTTATGAAGTTCATGTGGAACAATAAATACCCTCGAATAGCTAAAGCACTCCTAGGGAAAAGGAGTATGGGCGACATTACTCTCCCCAACTTTAAACTGTACCATAAAGCAATAGTTATCAAAACAGCATGTTATTGGAATAAAGACAGAACCTCAGATCAGTGGAATAGGCTTGAGTTCTTAGACATTGTCCCCCAGACATACAAGTACCTAATTTTTGATAAAGGAGCAAGAAATCCTAAGTGGAGCAGGGAAAACCTCTTCAACAAGTGGTGCTGGCAGAACTGGTTAGCCACTTGAAAAAAAGAGAACATAGTCCCCCAGTTAACATCATGTACGAAGGTAAAATCCAAATGGATTAAAGACCTTGATATCAGACCTGATACCATAAGGTACATAGAACAACACATCGGTAAAACATTCCATGACATTGAGACTAAAGCAATCTTCAATGAGGAAATGGCACTTTCCAAACAAGTGGAAGCAGAGATCAACAGATGGAAATACATTAAACTGAGAAGCTTCTGAACCTCAAAAGAAATAGTGCCCAGGATACAAAAGTCACCCACAAAGCAGAAGAAACTATTCACCCAACATCCATCAGACAAGGGGCTATTATCCAAAATATACAGGGCACTGACAGAACTTTACAAGAAAAAGACATCCAACCCATCAATAATTGGGGAGAAGAAATGAATAGACACTTTGATAAAAAAAGAAATACAAATGGTCAAAAGGCACATGAAAAAATGCTCCTCGTCACTAATCATCAGAGAGTTGCAAATCAAAACAACGATGAGATACCACCTCACACCACAGAGATTGGTGCACATCACAAAAAATGAGAATAATCAGTGCTGGCGGGGATGTGGAGAGAAAGGAACTTTTATCCACTGCTGGTGGGAATGCTGTCTAGTCCAACCTCTATAGAAAGCGATATGGAGATTCTTCCAAAATCTGGAAATTGAGCTCCCATTCGACCCAGCTATTCCACTCCTAGGGATATACCCTAAGAACACAAAAATTCAATACAAAAACCCCTTCCTCACACCTATACTTATTGCAGCACTATTCACAATAACCAGGCTCTGGAAACAACCAAGATGCCCTTCAACAGAAGAATGGCTAAAGAAACTGTGGTACATATACACAATGGAATATTATGCAGCTGTCAGGAGAAATGAAGTCATGAAGTTTTCCTATACATGGATGTACATGAAATCTACCATGCTGAGTGAAATGAGTCAGAGGGAGAGAGAGAGATGCAGAATAGTCTCACTCATCTATGGCTTTTAAATAAAATAAAAGTCATTTTTGCAACAATCAGCAGAGACCATGAGAGGAGGGCTGGAACTTCCAGCTCACTTCATGAAGCTTACCACAAAGAGTGGTGAGTGTAGTTATAAAAATAACTACACAGAAAACTACCATAATCACGTGAAGGAATGTGAGAACTGGAAAGCCTGTCTGGAGTACAGGTGTGGGTGGGGTGGGAGGGAGGGAGACTTGGTACATTGGTGATTGGAATGCTGCACTGGTGAAGGGGGTGTTCTTTACATGACTGAAACCTAATCACAATCATATATGTAATCAAAATGTTTAAATAAAAAAATTTAAAAAAAAAGAAGTACAAATTTTTAGGAAAACAGTCTATAGAAAATTTCTGGAGTAGAAGGTAGTAGATTATGCAAGTATATTATCTGGCATCTTTCCCAACTTGCTTTCCATTTAAGTAATATTTTCTTTTCCCATTCTTAAAATAACACTTAAAGATTTTTTTCTATTCGTAGACAGGTTTTGTTGTACCATGATTATCTGTTTAGTTGTCTATCTCAATTTCTTAATTATGAGTAACAGATTTGAGAAAGCGATTTTGACATTATCTCCTCTAGACAAGTAGAGCCAAATAAATGTTAGTTAAGTAAGTATATGGCCAAGAAATAATAAATCCATGTTTATATATTTAGTATAATCATTTTGTATAAAAGTGGAACAAACTGACTTTTCTACACATAAAATGGACTATGTCAATGGTTAATATAATTTCTTATTAGCTACAACATTTAATTAGTAATTTAGTATGATATCATACAACACGGGCATTCATTAAGCAGAAAATTTATTTGCTTTTACATTTGCACATAGTAAAAGGGTTCTACAAAAGTATTTTTGATTTTTAAGAAAGGGAATAACATCCTTAACATCTCTCTGGTTGTTTTAGGCTGCCAAATATTTCATTAGCAAGCAGACTGAGTAGAGAAAAAAACCTAATTAAAACATATGTGGTTTAATCAGGCATTAATGATTCCAAATATAATGTGAATATAAGTGTGTGTATATGTGTGCAAGAATAAGTTTAGAATTAGAAAATGAATACAAGTCTGGGAACTTAAAGCTAACAAGAATGGGGGAAAGGCAAAAGATATATTTGGAAAATAAACAGTGGAAATATACATTGGTGAAAATAAACATCCTCAAATTTCTGTCCAGTCCTGTGTCAACTACTCAATTAACAGGTTCTCATGTAACAAATAGAGAATTTATTCAAGAATAAGAATTATTATTGGGTCTGCCATTCAAGGAGAAAACTCACCAGGTGTTCTGTTAGGGTAAGGAAAGAGTCAAGCAGTAAAGTTGCCTGATTTGAAATCACATGTTTAAAATTTCAGGGTAAGGATAGTTTTTTTTAATATTTCATTTGCCTTTTTAAAATAGGTAGGCAAAAAGTCTTCAGACAGAAAATGATAGCAGATGCCCTCTTGTTTTGGTACCCCATAAAGAGAATCAAGAAATTGTTGAATCAGTCACACTCAAAAACTCATCCAGAAATCTAAACATCGCAGATACAGACAAGATGGAGCCTATCTGATTAAAAGTAATTGCACAGTTATTGCTGTTTTTCACCTAGTTTCCTTCTCTCTTCAATAACAAGACCATGACAGACAGTTCACCTATTAAATAATAAAAGATACTTTTATCTCATAACAACTAAATATTTTCAAGAATAGCAATTAACTATAGTAGAAAATAAAATAATTTGCATCATACCTGTGTCCAACCAAGATACTTTAAATTACAAAAAATCATTATTAAAAGTTTACACTAAAACTGAGAACTTATTTTATTTTATTTTATGAAGACAAAGATGCAAAGAAAGAGGACAAGGTGAAGTTACAGTGGGAAGATCATCACCCATAAATAGAATTCTATGAAGTAATCCTCTTGCTGACACCTTAATTTTGAACTTTCAGGCAAAAAAACATTAAGAAAAACAAAACAAAACACAAGCACAATTACTTTGTCCCTCAGCCCCCAGATTGTAGTAAATTACTTTTCTTAGCAGTACACAAAGCAATCTAAAGCCACAAAATTTATGTAACATAAATTCCTTTAACATTGAAGGCACAATATTTTTTTTACAGTTCCATGCACATGCATATTAGTTTAAGTTAACCTCAAAACTTTAATAGATAGACATTGAGACTTCCTAATCTGAAGTTTAATACTATTGTATTAGTCTGATTTTGACTTTTCTTTGCTAATTTATTTAAAGAAAGTACAGAATAACACACTGTTTACACAATTGATCATAATGCATTTGTTTCAGGAAGAACAAAGGCAAAGTTGCTAGGATAAGAGTCAAAAGAGGCACAGCAAAAAACGGTGTTAAAGTGGCAATTGTTTGCATAGGCCCAGCGAAATATGAGGGACATAGATAGGAAAAGCCTTGGCATAAATACAAGGAGACTTTACCCCTGAAGTTTTCCGGCATAAGACCAACTCTAGGTTCCAGGCCCACTAGGTTGTCCAACCCAAGTCATTGTCTGTAGTGCCAATACACTTTTATTTTGCACACAATCACTGTTGTTGGTGTCAGGTTTCTGTAGTTAAAGATCCTGGAATCTGTATATCCTACATCGAATCAGGATGGTGTGGTGTGTCCTCTAGTTTCACCTCACAATTAGAGGGCAATTCAGAGAGCCCTGACCTGAAAGCAGGTTGTTGTTGTTAAGTCTTCTGGGTGTTAAGAGAACCCTCTTTTGAGTAAGTTGATGTCAGTGCAATGGTAGGGTCTTCTCTGGTAGAGGATTGCTTCCAGGTGATGTTAAAGACAACCGTGGTTGTTTAGTAGATGGCATCCCTTATTCATGGGTAAATGGAGATGCCCATTCTTCTGAGGCCTGAGCCACGTCATTATGACAATGTTCAGGGTATAAGGTCCCATTGCATTACAAGATTTGTGTGTTCCTATCTCCAATAGATAAGAACTTATTTGTATGTATAGTATTTTCCCATTTTAATGTGCCTATGCAAAAGAGGAACAATGCCACATAGCGTTATTGGTACATATGGGGCCACTAGAACAAGTTAACAATCCTCATGACTTGGTTCTAACATAAGCTTACACCGAGGGACTCTTCTACGAGAATTCCTTATTGAACAGATCACAAAGACAAGAACAGACAAAACAGTGGGAAAATCGTCACTGTATAAAAGAATATTTAGTAAGTTATAGCTGTTAAGGAAATATATAAGATATTCAAGGTAAAAAGGGTAAATGTGGGGTAATAATGGTTGGGAGTGAGGGAATGAAGGACTAGAAATAAGCTTGTAGGGCAGTGAGCAAGGGCAGAATACAAGATGGACATTCTGCATATGCAAAACATACATTAATCATAGGGAATACTATTAACATATACTGTAATATGGTTTTGAAAATGAAGACATGTAAGAAAAAAATTTGCCAGTAACTGCACCAGCACAACCCCACATGTCCCAGCATCACCCACCCCCCAAGCTAGGGAGAAGGTCTTTGGCCTGAGGTCTCCCCAAAACCCATGCCAGCAAGAGCTAGCCTCCAGAACAGAAAAGGATTCGGTATAGAACTGGAAGCCAGACATCTAGAAGGGATGGAAAGGTAAGCTAGACTCTAGAGGAGAGTGAGGGGCATGGAAAGCCTGGGGACCTCCTTAGAGTTCTCCCAGCACGTACCTTTCTGAAAATTTTTAATATTCAGAAGTGAAATAATATATTTAAATATATTTTCTTTAATACAAAAAATTTAAATATTATTTTCCTAAGCTTATAGATTTTTTTCAAATCTCTTATTTCTGTTCAATGCTTTGGGAAGTTTTGAAAATTTATTTTAATACACCCAAACCATTAGTAGGGTGCATGTTTTCATTTCTGTATATTCTCTTTTATTTCTTAAAGCAGCGTTTTGTAGTTTAATTTGTATATGTCTTTTACCTCTTTATTTTACTTGAATTCAAGGTACTTAATTTTTTGAGGCATAGTGGTGAATGGTGAATCACTTGCTGATCTTTCATATTTGAATATAGAAAACACATGGATTTTGTGTGTTAATTTTCTAGCCTGACACTTTATCACACAAATCTATTGTTTTCAGAACCTTTTTCTGTAGTTTTCTTTATTTTATAAATATAGTATCTAGTCATCTGCAGTGAGAGCTTGACCTCTTGCTTTCCTATCCGGTGACCTTGATGTATTTTTCTTGCCTGATTGCTATAGCAGGTATTTCCAATGCCATGAAATAGAAGTGATGAGACTGGGAAACCTTGTCTGTGCTAGAACTTAGAAGAAAGGAGTTTAGCTTTACCTCATTGAGTATATTATGTTTCTAGTGAGCATGTCAATTATTTTGACAATATTGAGGAAAGTTCCTTCAAATCCTATTTTGTTAAGAGTTCTTATCAAAATACATGCTTCACCTTGTCAAATGCTTTCTTTAAACCTATTGATAGAGTTGTAGGATTTAAATTTTTTCATTTTATTGATATGGTTTATTATATGACTGTATATGATAAAACATCTTTGTATCTGGAATGCATTCTACTTGGTCATGTAAATAACTTTCTTGATGAGCTGTTGGATTCTATTATTAATGATTTTTGAATTCTTTGAATTTGTATTCTTCGGGTACATTGGTCTGTAGTTCTTTTTTTGATGTAGTAAAAACTTGGCAGGTTTTAGGAGTCCAAGAATTTATCCATTTTTTTTTAGTTTCTCTTGTTTTGTGGCATAAAGATTCCCAAAGTAATATCTAACTGAAATTTGAATTTCTATAGTATATGTAGTGACTTTTTTCATTTTATTTTGGATTCAGTTTATTAAGTTGAGAAATTTCACTTTCTCTGTGAGCCTTGCTAATGGGTAATCAATCATTTTTAAACATATCATTTATTTTTTCAAAGAAGAATCTTCTGTTTTCATTATTGCTCTGGATCTTTCCTTTTTCCAGTTCATTACTTTCTGCTCTCAGTTTTATTATTTTCTTCAGACAGTCTATTTTTGGTGCTATTTTTTGTTGGTACTATTAAAATCATTAAAATGTTAGTACTTCCCAAATTATTGTATATATTTAATAAAATCCATATAAGAATACTCATGATATTATTCAAAGAAGTTGATCAAGAACACTTGAAATTTATTTAGAACAATAAAGCTTTAGTGTAGCTAAAGAAATCCTTGGGAAAAAGAATATGGAAGGCATCACTTTCACCAACTTTAAATTGTACTTAAAGCAATGATACTGGAATAAATACAGACTCAGATAAGTAGAATAAACTTTATTATTCTTAAATTAACACTCAGATTTACGATTTGCTAATATTTAAGAAAGAGGTAGAAATACAAAGTGGAGCAAGCAACAAGTTGTGTTATTAAAGCTGGTCAATTACATGTAAAAAGTGAACTCAAAACTCTTTCACACCATGCACAAAGGTCAAATTAAAATGAATTAAAGACCTTAATATCAGAACTAAAACTTTAAGATTCGTAAAGAAAAACATAGCTAGAAAATGCCATGACATTAATGGTTTAGGTATTTTCAATGATTATAAACCACAATTCAAGCAATTGGAAGCAAAGATAGACATTAAACTGAAAATCTTCTGCCCTTCAAAGAAAATGGTGACTAGGATACAAAGACTACCTACAGAATGAGTGAAAATATTTACCTAGTGTCCATTAGATTAAAAATAAATAAGAAATACAAGGAACTGGTAGAACTCAGGAAGAATAAAATCTTCTAACACCATCCAAAATGGGGAGAAGAAATAAACATATAGTTCCTCAAAGAGGAAATACAGATGGTCATAAGGCACATTAACTGTAAAAATCCATATTACTACTCATCAGGGGGATACCAATCAACACAATAATGAGATATTATCTCACAATGCAGAGACTGGCACACATTAAGAAGAACAAGAATAATCAGTGTTGGCATTGACATGGGGACAAAGGAACTCTCATTCACTGCTGATGGGAATGTAAACTAGTCCAGTATTTTTGGAAAACAATATGGACGTTACTTAGAAAACTAGAAATTGAGATTCCATGTGATCAAACATTATCACTCCTAGAAATGTATCCTAGAATTCCCCTCCCCAAGAAAACAACATGCATGAAATCCCTCTGCATTCTTTTGTCACAGCTCTATATATTATAACAAAAATCTGGAAAGAACAGATGAGTGGCTAAAAAAACTCTGGTATATCTATACACAATGTAATAATTACCAGTTGTTAATAAAATGAAGTAATGAAATTTTCGTACACATGAATAGGTGTGGAAAGTAATATGTTGAGCAAAATAAATCAGCGAGGGATAAACATAGAATATTCTCAGTCATTTGTAGGTTATTAAAAAAGATAGTATGGTAATAATAAAGCAGCATAATTGAGATGTGGGCCAGGAGGACCAGTTCATTGTAGGAAGCTTGCTACAAATTGTGGAGTAATAGGGTAGATAAGGGTCCACTATGACAATGATAATTGGGACTAATCATTCTGGACAAAACTGAGTGTTCAAAGTAGATAAAGTGATATGCCATATACTTCTTCATTAACAATATTTCAAAACACAATGTCTAGGGACAGAGAGATAGCGCAATGGTAAGGCTTTTGCCTTGCATGTGGCCAACATAGGACAGACCCCGGCATCCTATATGGTTCCTGCAAGAGAGACATTTGAGTGCAGAACCAGGAGTAATCCCTGAGGGTCGCTGTGACCTGTCCCCCAAAACATAAACTAGAAAAAATGAGAGAGAAAAAGAGTAAGAAAGAGAGCAAAAGGGGGCATTGCATTAAATGTCTTCCCCAGAGTCAGGCATGGATGGAGGGAAAAATGGGTAATTGGTGGCAGGAAATGTTTATGAGTTAGGTGTGCTATACATTGTAAGATTAAAACTTAATCACAAATAGCTTTGTAATTGCTTGTTTAAATCAAAGGAAAAATAAATAGCTTCTATAGGTCAGGAGACAGCTGTTGCTTTAATGTTGAATGCATACTTTAAGTTAGATTATAAAGACCCTAGAAACTGAGAATTAAGTTTCTTGTCCTTTTGCTCTTGTCCATTATATTCGAATAAAAAAAATTATCATCTACTATTATGACCTGGAGAAAAGTTTGAAGAAAATTGTCCAGGTGTATCCTGAAAGTGTTTTCTTCTTTTTTGAGAAACATATTCTTTACATCACAGAATAAAATACATATACTCCTTAATATTTGAGTTTCCCATTCTCTCTCCTTAGTATTTCAGGTAATATTTTTGTGTGTGCTTATGAAAGAATAATTCTACTTTTATGAAATCATTTTATTTAAAACCAGCCAACCAACACTTTACATGGTGAAGTAAAACTTTAATACATGCAAATGTCAATGATAAATCATGGCAATGTTCTTTGCAATCCTGCCCCATACTTTCCCATCTTCACAAATAATCCTTTAGTTCCAGTCAATGGGCTATTTGCTATCCCTGTATTTATGCTGTTTATCAGCTGATTTGCAATTCCATATTTAAAATTTTTTGGTCACACATAGTGGTGCCTAGGGTTTAATCCTGGCTTTTCATTCAGAAATCACTCCTGGTGTGACTTAGAGGGCCATTTGTAGTGCTAGGGATTAAACCACATTCAAAGTTAATACCCTCCCCTCTGCACTATCTTTCAGGATCCCTCAAATGAGGAATAATCCCTATCATTAACTTATATTATTTCGTCTTGCTCCATCCATTCTTCTCAGAAAAGATATCATAGATTCAAATAAGCTCTTTGCACTTGTATATGCCAATGATCATCTAATCTTGCATTACAAAATTCTAAAACTCTACACTTGAAATTACCTCAAATATTATCCAACATGTTCTTTTAACCAGTAAGGATAGAGAGACCAAGTGATATGTGTATTGCAATAGTGATACAGTGAGTTGATGATTCATAAGTTATTCTCAAATTCAGATATCTGGCATTTAATACCATGCGGCAAACCACTGCCATATCTAATTGCCTTATTTATCAAGTAGTACTTATACATTGCTGATTTAGAACATATATAAGCTATTTGTCTTCATATATATGGTTTTGAATTATTGAAGGGGAGATGATATTTTTCTCTTTTTCTGAATTCCCCATAGAACTCAACTATTACTTTGGACAGAACAGGCATTAAGTATACATTGATTGCACTAAATATGATATATCATACCATGGCAAAGCTATTCTATTATAATCAAGTAAACTTGAATTTCTAATGTATATTTAACAAAAACTTAAAGAACTGAATTAATTTTCAGCATTACTTCGCATACAGTTACTCATCTTTCTCCCATTTTATTGATGGAAAACTGTTGGTCAAGAGAAAGAGGCTATATCCAAATGTACTCATTAAAATATGACATATCTAGATCAGCAACCAAACACCAGGTTTCTGACCTAAAGATTTTTGTAAACTGAGTGAGAAGTTAACACATTTTGATGGTTAAATAGTCTACCTGGCCTTGAAACTAAGCTTCTAGTTGAATCTCTTACATCCAATATAGTTCCCATCCTAGTCTATGAAGACTAACCTTCTCATCTTATCTCAAACGTCCCCAAGCAGTGAAACTGAAGCTCACTGAGGTTAATTAACTTGCCTAACTGGTATTTAAGTTAAACACACTCTAAATACTTAAGGTAGCTTAACATTGCTTATATATTCACAATTTTCCCATTTTACTTTTGCATCTACAGATATGTTAATTTCTAGGTTTTTGAAATTTGGCTTTTTCTTCAACTCTTCTGTTGAATGTCAATTTCTGTACATATTCATCTTCAGAAGAACCCAGGCATGATACAGGGATTTTCCCTTGTGTCCTGAAAGTTTACCAACAAATCCTTCTTACGAACCATTTTTCCCTTCTCTGATATGCAATACATTTTTCTCACTTATTTTTGATTTTTATTTCTCTGAAAATCTTTATATTATTTCTAATGCTTACTCTGTTTCTCATCTTTGAACAATTCACTGCCCAATGCTTATGAGTGATCCTTATGGGAAAAATCCTAGAAATCAAGATACAGGCACCTGAGAAAGAGAGAATGAAAAACATAAGAGAATAGAAAGCACCTTAGAAAAACACTGTTGTTTCCAAATATGAGTGAAGTGTCATCTGAAATGATGCTCAAGTAGAGAGAAATAAGTGATAAGAGATGAAAATGTATATAATTAAGACTTGTTATAGTTCTAAACTTTAGAAACTAAAAATTACAAGTAGGAAAAATTAGAAATGATGGAATGGAAAAATTCAATAAGAAAATCCTTAACTTATAACTGAAGTGAGCTCTCCAAGTACAATCTGAGTCTTAGAAACAAACTTCTCAAGAGGACTCTAGACCAGTGGTCCTCAAACTAAGGCCTACGGGCCACATACTGTATTTGTTTCCATTTTGTTTCTTCACTTCAAAATAAGATATATGCAGTGTGCATAGGAATTTGTTCATAGTTTTTGTTTTTACCATAGTCCGGCCTCCAAAGATCCGAGGGACAGTGTACTGGTCCCCTGTTTAAAAAGTTTGAGGATCCCTGCTCTAGACTCTCCATAACTAGGGATGAATTAGAGTCATTCCCTTACTAACCTACATAGACTTATGGACTTATACACTCTTACTGTAACTAAAAAAATAGCCTATCAACACATCCTAATTCAAGGGGCATGTATTATAATTTCACACATAAAATGTGCAAAGTAATTATAACTTTAAATTGGAAACATGTAATAACAATAGATTCTTAGAAACACTTTACAAATACTGCTGAGGGAAATCACGTTTTTATTAAATGGTTCAAGCAGAGCATCTTTGAACTAAAGCAAAACTTTAGTTAACAAGCTTTGAACAAACAAAGAAGATTTTTGTTGGGTTTCAGTCTGGTTGACCTAACAAGTATTGACAGGGCTGTGTTGATATCTCCCACAATTATTGTTTATTATTGATATCCAGTTTCAAATCTGTCAAAATTATATTAGATATTTTGCTGGTCTCTCATTGGGTGCATATATATTTAGTAGTGTGATTTATTCCTGTTGAACATATCCCTTGATTAGTACTAAGTGCCCATCTTTGAAAGACTCAATTCAGAAGGATCAAGCTCTGAGGGGATGGATGCCAGGGATGATCAAAGTTTCCAAGCTGCAGCAAGCAGGGGGAAGCGTCAAAAATCCATCTTTGAAACTTACAATTTTTCTGAGTCTAATGTTTGTGTTGTCAGATATTAATATGACCACTCTCGCTTTTTAAGGGTATTGTTTCTTGGTTGATTTTACTCCAGCCTTTGATTTTTTTTTTTTAGTCTATGTTTGTTCTGAATGTTCAAGTGTGTTTTTTGTAGGCAGCAGAAAGTTGATTCAACTTTTTGATCCATTTAGCCACTCTATGTCTCTGGTGCATTTAGTCCATTGAAGTTGAGGGAGATGATTGTCATGGGATTTAATGTCATCTTTGTGTATAAGTTTGGTCTTTTGTCTATCTTGTCTTAAAGTAGACTTCAGCTTTTCTTTTAAGGCTAGTTTTGCACCTGAAAAGTTTCTGAGCTGTTGCTTATCCGTAAAGCTATATATCCTTCCTTCATACCTGAAAGTGAGTTGGGCTGCATGATGTATTCTAAGTGAAGCATCTATTTCATTCAGTCTTGTCACAATATCTCACCACTGTCTTCTGGCCTTGAGAGATTCTTGTGACATGTCTGCTGTAAATCTTATGGATGCTCCTTTTAATATAATTTCCCTTTTTGATCTTGCTGCTTTCAGTACTCTATATCTGTGAGATTGTCATTGTAACTAGGATGTGTCTTGGGCTACTTTTCTTTGAGTATCTTTTAGCTGGTACTCATTGGGCATGCAGGATTTGATTGCATGAAGTCTTTAGCCCTGGGAGTTTCTCTGTGATGATGTCTTTGACTGTTGATTCTTCTTGGGCCTCTGGGACTCCAGTGATTCTTATATTGTTTCTGTTGACTTTTGTCAAAGACTTCTATTTTCATCTGTTCACATTCTTTGCTTTTTTTTCACATTGTTTGATTATTTGCCTTAAGGTAAGCTCTTCTGCTGTATGGAGTTGTTCTGCATTTCATCTTCCAGTTCACTGATTCTGTCCTCAGCTGCTACTACCTGTTGGAGAGGCTTTCCACTGAGCTTTTCAGTTCTGCTACCATGTTTTTGAGACCTGTTATTCCAGTTTGCAGTTTTCTGATTTTTATCTTTCTGTTCAGTTCAGCTTGAGAAATGTTTTCTTTGATTTCTGTGAGAATCCTCCATATTTCTATTTTAAACTCCTTTTCTGAAAGATTAATCAGATGGTTGGTATTCTTTGGGTGATTGAGCTATCATCTTCATTCTCTGAATGGTGTTTGCCTATGAGGTTTCCCCTTTGTCAAGCTTATAGTTTGATTTTTTTCTACATGTTATAGTGGGGTTCATTAGCTAGAAAGAGCACACAACCCTGATTGGGTGGGTCCAAGACACCTCAGTCTCTGAGATTCTCATGAGGGGACACTCTCCAAGTGGGAGTGCCTAGGTACCCCTCAATGGCAACCGTTGTGGAGGACTGCACTCACCCTGGTCAGGTGGATCCTAGACATTTCAGTCTCTGAGATCCCCAAGGCGGGGGGGGGGGGGAGGGGGGCACTCTCCAGGCAGGCGCACTAAGGTACCTCTCAATGTTGACCATGGTGGATGCCTGCATTCACCCTGGTCAAACGGGTCCAAATATCTCAGTGTCTGAGCTTCTCACAGAGGGCACACTCCAGATGGGTGTGCCTAGGTTCCCCTCAAGGGTGACCACAGTGAAGGCCTGCACTCACCCTGGTTAGGCAGGTCCAATATACCTCATTTCTGAGCTTCTCAGGGAGGGCACTCTTCAGGCGGGCTTGCCTAGGTACCCCTCAATGGCAACCACAGTGGAGGCCTGCACTCACCCTAGTCGGGCAGGTCCAAGACACCAGTCTCTCATATTTTATATATTTCATATTTCAGTTATACCTACATACAACTCTTATCAAAGCATCTGGAGGGCTAAGTATTCATTTTTATATGATTTACCCCAAATTCTTAGACTCTGGAGCTATCCCAGCTTGCTACTTTAGTAGGATGGATGAAACTATAGATTACCTAAATTTGCTAATATCTAAGGTCCACTATATTTTTATGTAGGCTCCTCTTAGGATACAGTTTTGCAACTCAGAGTAACTATCCTCCCAGCATACAGAGATATCTGATATTTGATAGCCAAAGAATAACACAGGCACTATTTTCCTGGATGATGGCTCCTGGTACCTAGACATATATGCTTGGCTGGTAAGTGCCTGAAATAGTTACATATATTTTGAAGAAATGAAGAGAATATTTGCATTTATAAATTGCCAAAAGTAAGGGCTTTAAGAAAATTGAGCTTGGAGTCCCATAATCAACTAATCGTAAATAATCTTTGCATAACATATAGAGGGATATTTTGTTTCTCTATTTATAGAGAATAAGGATTCCTTGTTTAAAATAAAGAACATTGATAATGCCAATCCTAAAAGATAGATAAAATTAATCAAAGTCTTAATTTTAGGGTTTAAGTTGTTTGCCTTCCACACAGTCAACTATGGTTCAGTCTTCAGTGGTACATGGTTTTTATTTGGTTATTTGTTTTGTTTTTTAACCTGCAAGCAAACTGTGATTTTTATTTTATTTAATTATATATTTAAACATTCTGGTTAAAAGCTTGTTCATAATACAATTGTGGTTTTTTAAATCATGATTATAAAGCGTTCATGATTTATTTTTCATCATACAATGCTGCAGACTTGTTAGTGTCCTTAAGCAAAACCTTAGTGAGTCAGAAAAGTTCCCACTTGGAATAAGCGGGAACATGAAGTAGACGAATATGAGATATGAAATATGAAGTAATGATACCACACACAATATGTGTGGGGTCAACACATCTCTGGCAAGAGTGCGACAACTTTAATCTTAGGCAAGGGAGTATATAAAGGGAGAAAAGAGGCAGTCATAACATGAAAAGAATGTAATGTACATTGTTTGATTTCAGAACAAATATACATAGCTTTGGGTGTTGTGTAACCTTAGAATAAAAGGAAGACTAAATTCTTTTTTTTGTTTTGTTTTGTTTTTTGGACCACACCCAGTGACACTCAGGGGTTACTCCTGGTTATGCGCTCAGAGGTCACTCCTGGCTTGGGGGACCATATGGGGAACCGGGGGATCGAAACGTGATCCGTCCTAGGCTAGCACAGGCAAGGCAGGCACCTTACCTACAGCGCCACCGCCCCCAAAAGACTAAATTCTTACATATCAAACTAGTCCCTGGCCCTAGGTGTTATTAGGTGTTATTACTGATGTAAATTAAGGGATGGCAGGAATCCTGGTTTACTCCTGATAACAAATATTCTTAACCTGAGGGAAATAGTATTCTTAGTTAGGGGCTAAAACCCATTTCCTATGATCTGGTAATCTAAATCTACACTGACCAGACCTGTTTACAAGCAGGTATTCAAAGTGACAGGGAGAGTCATTCTGCTGTGATGTTTAAAGGCAGGGAGAGACCATTGTCTCGGAGATGTTACGTTTTGACTTGACCTTCCAGAGTAAAATCCTGACAGAAAGAGAAGTAGCTGGCTGATCTTTAAGTTGTAAATATACTAAGCCAGCAGGGAACTTTTGGCAGGCTTTTGGTACCAACATTTCTTTGTCTGCAGGAAAGCTGAGGCGGATTTCTATAGTGGGCAGAATGAAATTAAAGGGAAAAATGTTGAGTCACTACCATGTAGGAAGTATGACAGAAATATCGCCAGGGATTCATGCAAAGGGTCCATGATAGACCTCTAAGCGGCCCTTCTGGCAGATGTTTCTTGGGAGAAAAAATTAGACACTGCACCAGGAAAGCTAGAAGACACGTCTGGTTTGTGCCCCCAAAGTGGGAGGTAACAATACAATATACAACATTCTTTACATATCCTATCACCCGTGTCCCCATTTTTCTCTGTCACAACTACCAATGTTGCCTCTAAAGCAATTTTTTTCTTTCTGTCTCTCTCTACCTTTGTCTCTCCTTTTCCATTTGACACTATGGCATTATTGTTACTGAAGGGTTATCATTTTTTTTTTATCAAATTTCCCTTTTAATTATCATTGTCATAGTGATCCATCTCTCCCCTCACTACACTCATGTTATTTGTGGCAAGGTTCCTACCATGGACTGTTCCTCCTGGCCTTCATTTCTAATTTCTCTGGATATTTCACTATATACCTTTTTTATATTACACAAATGAGCACAATTGTCTATGTCTATCCTTTTCTCTCTGATTCGTTTCACTTAGCATAACACTCTTCATATGTAAGTAAATTTTATAACTTCATTTTTCCTAACAGCTGCATAGTATTCCACTGAGTAGATGTACTGCTGTTTCTTTATCCATTCATCTTTTCTCAGGCACTTGGGTTATTTTCAGATTCTGGTTACTGTAAGTAGTGCTGTGTTTAACTTAGGAATACAGAGGGCTTTTCTGCATGGTGTTATTTGTCCCTCAGGTATATTCCTAGGATTTGTATTACTGGATCATGAAGAAACTCAATTTTTAGTTTGTTGAGAAATATCTACATTGCTTTACAAAAATTCTGGACCAGTTGATATTCCTGCCAGCATCACCAGGAGCTACCCCTGAACACAAAATCAGGAATAGCCACATATCCAATACCCCATACACAACCAACTGAAAGAATGTTATTTAAAAAAATATCATTTGGAATTTAGAATTTTCAAATTAATTAAAAAAAACCCAGGCTTGTTTGTTTAAAGAACAACTTTTAAATGTGAAAAAATTTATTAATAGCATTTGTGATTTTGAAACATTTTCAGAATAATGATGTTGATTAGGGCTGAAAATAGATTTGTTATATAAGACAATTTCAATGAACAAAGTAATTTTATTTAGATGTTATTTAATTGTTCAGTATTTTTCGTATTGCCTAAAATAAACATTCAATATAAATAATTAAAATTTTACTTACTCAGTTTTCAAACTATAGTTACCTTTTAATAAATATTTGATATTTGTACTATAGGCAAAGGATAGTATCTCATGATTCAAAATACTTTGAAATAAAAAGGATTTCTCATGTTTTATTTGGGGGGTATTTGGGCAACACCCTATGATGCTTAGGTGTTCCTCTGGCTATGTACTCAGAAATCGCTTCTGGCTTAGGGGACCATATAAGACTTCAGTGATCGAACCAAGGCCCATCCTGGGTCAGCTGCTTCCAACGCAAATGCTCTACCACTGCGCTGTCACTTTCACTTGTTTTTATACCAAACATTAACTGAACTAGATTATGCAGGTCATCAAGTAGCTTTTGTATAAGGCAGACTGAAATGGATTCTATGTGCACACAAAAAATCTTAATTTCTATGGCAGTAATGAAACAAAAGGAGCATTTTTTTTTGGTAAGATCTTATTTTATCAAGTCTCTTTTAGTCCCCAAGTATATTGTCTAAGTATTAAAATGTAGCAGGAAACATTAAACTCTTTCATGTCTTTCCACATAAAAAGATGAAAAATTAATAACTAAATGTACATTTTATGGATCCCACAGTCAAATAACAGCAACATATAGATTAAAAAATGAATGGTAAAGATAGGAGGATTACACTCTGTCTCTGTCTTTCTGGCTTTTTTCTTTTATTCACATGAATTTCTTTTTACTCTATTGTTTGGGAATTGCTTTTTAATTTGGCATCCATAAAACTCAAACTTTGAGAGGATTCAGCACATTTATCGTCTTTTGAGGGGGTAACATGGTGTTTGTCATATCAAAGGAGTTACAAGTGCAATTAATATAATTTATGTAAAGGAGTAATCATGGGTTGTATACAGGAGACAAAGGCAGAAAGCTTAGTAGTATAAAAAAGCAAACCTGAGAAGCGAGTTTAAACCTTTTAAAAATAATCCTATGTTTGGGTTATAGTTGGGATAAATCTCTGTAATTCAACTACTTTTGCACACATTTTCAAACACAATCATCTGTAAAATTACAATGACATGCTGTACTCATTAAAATTTAATTCTGGAAATATTTTTCTCTAATGCAATATTCTCTTATCTTGTGTCACCAAACATGGCTGTCCTTTCCAAGTTTTATTAAATTTTGCAGCATATTTTTTTCTTGTTTGGGAGTCTCAGAAGCCTCTGGTGATTCTTAGCCAACTGGGCCATTATTCCTAGTTCAA
>PVKC010006365.1:0-31290 GCA_004027635.1 Crocidura indochinensis | reverse complement strand
TATCTTTTCTTTCTTTCTTTCTTCTCCTTCCTTCCTTCCTTCCTTTCTTCTTTCTTTCTTTTAAATTTTTTATTTAAACATCATGACTATAAGCATGTTTGTAGTTGGATTTAAGTCATAAACAGAATACCCTCCCTTCACCAATGCAACATTCCCACCACCAATGTACCTCTCCTCCCCCACCCCTGCCTGTATTCATAACAGACATTCTACTTCTCTCATTCTTTAACATTGTCATGCTAGTTGTTAGTGTAGTTATTTTTCTAACAGCATTCACCACTTTGTCGTAAGCTTCAAATTGTAAGCTAGTCCTTCTGGCCCTTCCAGCCCTTAACTCTAATGTCTCTGGGCATTATTACAATAATGTCTTAAATTTTTCTTAAAACCCATAGATGAGTGAGACTATTCTGTGTCTGTCTCTCTCTCACTCTGACTTATTTCACTCAACATAATAGATTCTATAAACATCCATGACTTCCTCTCTCCAGATGGCTGCATAATATTCCATTGTGTATATGTACCACAGTTTCTTTAGCCATTCATCTATTGTAGGGCATCGTGGTTGCTTCTATTGTAAATAGCACTACAGTGAATATAGGTGTGAGGAAGGGATTTTTGAATTGTATTTTTGTGTTCCTAGGGTATATCCCTAGGAGTGGTATAGCTGGATCATATGGGAGCTCAATTTTCAGTTTTTGGAGGAATCTCCTTATTGTTTTCGATAAAAGCTGGACTAGATGGCATTCCCATCAGCAGTGAATAAGCTACTTTTTCTCCACATCCCCGCCAGCACTGATTGTTCTTGTCCTTTACTATGTGTGCCAGTCTTTGTGGTGTGAGATGGTACCTCATTGTTGTTTTGATTTGCATCTCCCTGATGATTAGTGATGTGGAGCATTTTTCATGTGTCTTTTGGCCATTCGTAAGTAGTGTTGGCACAATTGGCTTGCCACTTGCAAAAAAGCTAACTCAGACCTCCAGCTAGCACCATGTACAATGATAAAATCCAAATGGATTAAAGACCTTGATATCAGATCTGAAAGTATAAGGTATATAGAACAGCACATAGGTAAAACATTCCATGACATTGAGACTAAAAGCATCTTTAAGGAGGAAACAGCACTCTCCAAACAACTGGAAGCAGAGATAAATAGATTGGACTATATTAAGCAGAAAAGCTTCTGCACCTCAAAGGAAATAGTGCCTAAGATACAAAAACCACCCTCAGAATGGGAGAAACTATTCACCCAATACCCATAAGACAAGGGATAATATCAAAAATCTACAAGATAGTGACAGAACTTAATAAGAAAAAAATTTAGCCCCTTCAAAAAAGGAAGATGGGAAGAAGAAATGAAGAGACAGTTCTTCAGTCTTTTCTTTCACTGGCACCTCCCAGATGCAGCACATAGGGCTGATTTTTATTTCCATTTGATGAAGAAACAGAGGCTGGCAAGTGCTCAAGCTTCATCTAGAATCACTGATCTCTGCATCTTGTTCAGAAAGAATCCAATGTTGCATTGCCAGTAGTAATTGTCACCCCTCTGGATGGACTCTGAGAGTGAATTTTCTTAGGGAAACACCTTTCCACTGGACAAATCTCATTTCACCAGGGCCAGCCAGTTCCAGGACATGAGAATATTTCAACCTGGAATTGAAAGCCCACAGCACAGTATGTCTAAAGTCAAGTGGTTGTAGGCCACTTCTATTTCTGAGATTCGAGTTTCTACCTGGAACTCAGACAGCAGACCCCAGAGTGCCAGGAAATGACCAGTGGACATGTGTAGACAAGTAGATACTTGTTTTGTAATCTAGTACGGACAGAGCATCAGGAACCTTTAGTGACTCCAACTATATATCCACACGTACCTCTGTTTCTACTTTGCTTCATTGCCATATTTCAAAGGCAGATAACTCCGTGAGATTTATTTACTGTTTTCCAAGCATAGCCCCTATACTGGCATAGCTAGATCTCTAAATATGTCTGCAAGCCAAGGAGATGGCCCAAAGGGCTAGACCATAGGCTATGCATGTAGACAGTACAGATTTGATCCCTGGCCCTGCCTGGTCCCCCTAAAGAATCAAAGCCCTGAGCACTGAGCTAGGAGCAGTCTTGAGCACTGTGTTGTGACCACCCAATAAAACAAAAGTGCCGGGGCTGGGCGGTGGCGCTGGAGGTTAGGTGCCTCCCTTTTCTGCCCTAGCCTAGGACTGACGCGGTTTGATCCCTCGGTTCCCATATGGTCCCCCAGGCCAGGAGCGACTTCTGAGCGCATAACCAGGAGTAACCCCAGAGCGCTGCTGGGTGTGGCCCAAAAAATAAAACAAAACAAAACAAACCAAAAAAATAAAGTGCCAACGAGTTCACACAGGAAGCTCTCACAGCTTCCCCAGGAAGCTCTTAGGTTTTGCCCTTTTTTAGTGGGACTGGAAACTTGATCACCTTCTTTCTGGCACCTTCTCCATGTTGCCCAGGGCAGCTGAAGGATGCATGTGGATTTAATTTTTTTTTCTTTTCCTCATTCTAAAACCTCAAGTGGATTTGCACCCAGGGTTGCCTTTTTTCCTGTTCATTCTGAATAAAAATCTTCCCTGGCAGCAACCAGACATACTTGCTGCGCTGAGATCCATTTGGCCAGACTTGCAATATGCGGTTCAATTTAGAAACGCAATAAAGTCAGTAATGAAGAGTGGAAGAAGCTGAAGCGCCAAACAGCAAATGGCTTGTCAGCTTTTATTCTGCACTAACCAGGGTGGACTGTGGCCAAAAAAAGAAGAGTTTTATGAAGCGCCTCCTGCTGGTTCCTGTGGGCAAGGTTCGATTCAGATGAGTGGCTGATTTTCAGAGGACCATAGACAGGCAACTTGGAGACTGAGGAACTAGCCAGTTCCTGAGATATGGCCATGAGCAGAAAAGGACACTGAGGCAGCCCATTAAAATCATTCCTCAGGTCCCTCGGCACTGTCTTCACTTCCTGCCATTCTCCTTTATTTTTCTTTGAAAACTTTTATAAATAACTTCTGGGGCCCGGAAGATAGCATGGAGGTAAGGCGTTTGCCTTTCATGCAAAAGGTTATCGGTTCGAATCCCGGTGCCCCATATGGTCCCCCGTGCCTGCCAGGAGCAATTTCTGAGCATGGATCCAGGAGTAACCCCTGAGCACTGCCGGGTGTGACCCAAAACCAAAAAAAAAAAAAAAACTTCTTTAATTGAATGAATCACCATGGGATACAGTTACCAAGTTGTTCATGATTGAGTCTCAGTCATACAGTGTCCAACATTCATCCCTTTACCAGTACACATTTCCCACCACCAATGTCCCCAGCTTCCCTCACTCTTGTCCTTCCCCTCATTTCTTCTTTCTCTTTCTCCCTTTTTTTCACCAATGCAACATTTCCACACCAATGTCCCCAATCTCCCTCATCCCTCCCTAACCTGTATTCAAGACAGACATTCTACTTCTCTCACTCACTGACACTATCATCATAGTTTTCAGTGTAGTTATTTCTCTAACTGCACTCACCATTCTTTGTGGTGAGTTTCATATCATGAGCTGATCCTTCAGCCCACATCTCTATTGTCTCTGGGAATTTTCATAATAATGTCTTTTATTTTTTTTAAAACCTAGAGAAGAATGAGCTATTCTGTGTTCATTTCTCTCCCTCTGATTTATTTCACTCAATATAATAGATTCCATCTACATCCATGTATAGGAAAATTTCATCACTTCATCTCCTGATGACTGTATAATATTTCATTGTGTGTATGTACCACAGTTTCTTTAGCCACTTATCTGTTGAAGGGCATCTTGGTTGTTTGCAGAGTCTGGCTATTGCAAATAGCATTGCAGTGAATATAGATGCGCAGAAGGCATTTTTGAATTGTATTTTTGTATTCTAGGGTATATTCTTAGGTGTGATGTAGTTGGATCATATGGGAGCTCAATTTCCAGTTTTGGAGGAATCTCCATATTGTTTTCCATAAGGACTGGCATTCCCACCAGCAGTGAATGAGAGTTCCTTTCTCTCAGTATCCCTGCCAGCACTGATTGTTCTTGTTCTTTGTGATGTGTGTCAGTCTCTGTGGTTTGAGATGGTACCTCACAGTTGTTTTGATTTGCATCTCCCTAATGATTAGTGATGTGGAGCATTTTTTTTTTTTTTTTTGGTTTTTGGGTCATACCCGGCAGTGCTCAGGGGTTACTCCTGGCTCCATGCTCAGAAATTGCTCCTGGCAGGCATGGGGGACCATATGGGGCACCGGGATTCGAACCGATGACCTTTTGCATGAAAGGCAAACGCCTTACCTCCATGCTATCTCCCGGGCCCCTGGAGCATTTTTTTCATGTGCCTTTTGACTATTTGTATGTTTTCTTTGAGGAAATGTCTGTTCATTTCTTCTTCCAATTTTTGATGGTGTTAGGAAAAAAAAAACAGAGAAGAGCTGGAAGAGATGGAGGAACTTTGTCCAAAACAGTCAGTGGAGAGGGAAAGAGGGAGTAGAATAGGCTGTAGGCCTGCTTTGTCAACAGCAAATATGTCAGTGACCAAATTTCATGTAGACCCAGAAAGGAGAAGCTACATATTTTCTCCACATCCCTCTTGTTCTTCCCTGGTTCTCTGAAACCAGCAGTCAATGCATTTTATTCCATTCCTGAACACACCTAGACACCATAGTTGGTGTGTTTTCTTTCATTCCTGAACATTCTTGCATGCTTTCTTCCACTCCAGGGCATTTTCTACTACTCCTGAATATGATGGCCAGTGCTCTTTCTTCCACTCCTGCAAGTTTCCCTCCACTCCTAAATACATTCAATATATTTTCTTCCACATGGTGGTCAATACCTTTTCTTCCACTCCTGAAAGTTATGATCAATGTACTTTCTTCCACTCCTAAATACTTTCTCCCAGTTCTGAACCCTCTGTGTTTCCTGCTTTTTTATATAACATCCTTTCAACTGGGCGATCTATTCTTGTAGATCTTTCTGAGGTTTTATTTCCTAATTTCCTCCTGCCTCTTTCTGACCTCTTTCTTGGGAAGACTAAAAGGGGTAGTGGAGACACAACATTGCAGATGTAGATACATAGATAGATAGATAGATAGATAGATAGATAGATAGATAGATAGATAGATAGATAGATGATATGGACACAAGGCAGCTTTGTTTTATCCTATATGGTGAGATAATTGTTTTGAATTTCACAAGTGCCGTGTTATCTTTATTGGAAGAAGAGCAAACGTAGGACATCTAAGAGCAAGTGGAAGAAAGTACATTGATCATAACTTTCAGGAGTGGAAGGAAAGGTATTGACCACCATGTGGAAGAAACAGATTTAAGCGAGGCTTAGACAGCTAGAGAAGATGTAAAGTGCAGACAATTGCCTCATTTGAGGAACTGTTGATGAACATCTAAAGAAATGTAAATGGATGTTCATGACTTTTCAACAAGAATAAAAGATATTTAAATAAACTTTCAACTTTGTTCTTTGATAAGTAATACCAGTGATTATCTTTGATTAAAGAATCTTCAGTTATCAGTCATGCATATTGGTACATGTGCAGATCCTGCGTATGTCTGCATGTGCAACAAACATATGGCATTTAAAATGTCTCTTGTTGAGTTTGACTGTGTCCGTGAACAGGCTTCCTCTTTTTAATCATTTGTCAAGATTATTATTTTCCTTTAAAATAACCTAATATATGTCTTTTAAATCATTGACAGCCCTGTTTCTTCCAGAGCCCATATTTCTACCCTCAACGGGATCTTTCCGAAATGGAAATAGATAGCCAAAAGAAGAGTTTTATTTTTAAACAGGTCTTCACAGACTTTAGTAATTATAGGTTTGCAACCTGCCTCATTCAGTAACAACTTTGCTTGATGTGTAGTGAGAGAATGTGTGTGCCCTCACCCTAACCTCCTTGAAGCCAAACAGGGGTTTTGGCAATGTTCATGGTGAGTATGGAGCTCAGAGATATGCAGGCACCAACTGGTCTGCATAGGTGATCCGACCGTAGCCCACTTTCTGGAGAAGCCAGACCAGCAGTGCTTAAAAGGACTATTCTCTGCCATCAGAAATTGCAGCGTCTTTGGCTCAAATTGGTGCCACCTTTCCAGAGGGGCCAGGAGCCCTAGAGAAAGCTGACACCAGGGGGAACCCAGAAAGGTGACTGCCCTCCATCCCCAACCTGGCTGATAGTCAGGATTTACCTCCTCTGGCCTCGTCCTCAAGTGAGAAGCTTGGTTGACCTAGTACTTAGAGTAAACATGAATTCCCCTGGTCTTAATACCATTCAAATAAGATTCTGTATTTCCTTGGTGCTGACACAAACATGGCTGGTGTAATGTAACCTTCTCCCCACGATGTCGTTGAATGAAGATTTATAACCAATTTATATTTAATCTTTTGACAACATTCATTTAGCATTGCCAAATAACAGACGCTGAGAAACATTTAGTTTTCGAATCCCGGTGCTGTAAAAATAATTATCAGCCTGTGTGTCATTTTAATGGTTCTGGAAGAACATTCCTCATTATATTGTCAAGGAGATGAAGTTATTTTAGGGTCAGTTTGTTGTGATTTTTATCTACTGTGAGCAGAACGACTTTCTCCTGCCTCTGTGTTTTTTTTCCTGTCTTTCTGCCTCTCTGCCTTCGGTGCCTGCCTGCAGGCCTGCCCTGGGTACTCATCATTTCCCCAGAGGCACAGAATGGAGGCAAAGAGATCTGACTTTTAACTTGAAGTTTGAGGTAACATGTTGTTGTGTTTAGGTGATGGGATTTCAGGGCAGAAAGGGACTTTAATTTAAAGCTGCAAAGATGAAAATCAAGGTAATGTAAATATAGGGGCCAGGGTTGTGTGCTTGATGGGTGATTAAGTAAGACTCACCTTCTCAAAGTATCTAAGCCCAAGGAAGTTGATGCAGCCAATTAGGCCAGATGGAAGTAGGAAGAAGGTGGAATTTGGGGGACAGTAGACATATCCTCAATCTCTAAATTCCCCAGGCTGATTATTACACAGTGAACCCTAATTCTCTGCTAATGTACGCGTGATTCTAAAAGTAGAGAACACATAAACCATTGACTTTCTTAAGTAACTAATTGTTCTGAGGGAAGGAGGGTCTCTAGTACTCATTAGCAGTGTCTGTTTTGTCTCTCATTTGATCCAGACAAAGTCAATAATGTAAAACATTAGAATGTATAAGACAACATTTAATGTCAGCAATGAGGTTGAGAAGAAATGGCATATTTGTGACATACAGAGCCTCGAGAAATAGTATAAGTGGGTAGGCACTTGCCTTACATGTGGCCAATCCTCAGTTTGATCCCTGGCACCCCATATGGTCCACCAAGCCTGCCAGGAATGAGCCCTGAGCACAGAGCCAGAAGTAGCCCCTGAGAAAAGTCAGATGTGACCCCACAAGAGAAACAAAAATAAACCAAATATATTGGTAATTCTACATTGATAATTGTAGAAGAAATAAAATGAAGAATGAGGCAACTGGCCCCTGGCTTGCTAAAGTTCTTAATTAGTGCTGTTCCTCTGTGTCCATTTACTTAATAGATTTCTACAAGCCTTAGGACATTAAACAAAAGATATAGAAATAGCCAAAATATGACTTCCAGGAAAGTAACTAAAAAACTCCCTTGACTCGGCATTTGCGCGGGTACCTGTTTGAGACTCTGTGGGACCCTTCCTCAGGTGGTGGCTTCTCTTTATGGAGCATGGCTACTGTGGGGGGTTGGGGGGGTGGAGATGGGGCTATGAGACTCAAGGATTTACCTTATCCAAGGGCAGAAGCTCAGTTCTACCTGTTAGGAAAAATCATCATTTTGAAGTGGATAAGAGAAATATGGTTATGTTCCTATTCTAGATTTAATTATTAATAGTTATATTATAATTGGGTTTCCTAAACCTTATCTTTCCAGGAAGTTGGTATTAAAAAGAGGTAGCATACCATATGTTGCAGTCAAATTTTAGAGATAGCAGAGGCACTAGGGATAGGGTGGAGGGTAAGAGATTCATGATCCAACATACATCAAATATGCCCCCTCTTGATATGAGACAATGGGGTCAGAATAGAAGGAAGAAATGGGAGAGAGACCAAGTCTCTTTTGAACACTAGCATGTCCCTTGACCTAATTTTATATCAACCAGCCTCAAGTTTTTTAAGCAGTTTATTGATTGATTGTTTGGATTTGGGGCCACACCCAGTGATGCTCAGGGGTTATATAGTTTCTATCCCAGGTTGGTCACATACAAGGCAAATGCCTTACCACTATGTTATCTCTCCGGCCCCAGCCTCAAGTTTTATCCTTTTCCCTTTCCCTTTGCTCCTATCAACATTGTCTTGCTAACAATGCACTTATTGAGGTTACTGTACTTTTAGGAGATAGCAAAAACACCCTGAGTGCTATCATCAGCCTGATGAGGAAGGAGCAAATGGAGCAGACAGACCTGTGTTACATATACCTCTTTTGGGCTAGCCATTTGGTTACTTGTGTCCATTAAAAAAAAACAGACTTTAAATTGCTCTTTCTTTTTTTTTTTTTAGTAAAATGTGTATGCTTAATATTCTCAATAGGCACACCTAGCTAATGGAGGGTGCATCTAGACAGTGTATTCCTGGTCACAGAAAGTTCTATTGGACAGCTTGTTTTAATTAATATTTTAATGCCCACATATGTGATAAAGGTAATTTTAAAGCACTTGTGCCCCTGTAGTTTTATAATATATTGCTATTGAGCATTATTTTACTTAGCTATAAAATATGTTGGCTCTCAGTCTGTCCTCCAAGAAAACAAATTATCCAAGCAATTAAACCCTTGATTCTCCCTGCCATCAAGTGATAGAGACTTCTGGGGTCATTGGAAAGTTTCCGTCAGACTCAGAATGACTTTCCTGCAGAATCTATTTGTCTTCTTAAGACAATGACTTCAGGCCTATTATCCAAAACACATAAAAGAAAAACATATCTTGGGTAGGGTAGGCCAATAATTAATTTTCTTCTCAAACCAGGGCTATATTGATATGCTGTGAATATTGCTAGTGATTTGGATGCATTTTGGGGACCAAGAAAAGAGAATAAGACAGACAAATCTGTCTAAGAGCTATTTTAACCACGCAGAGTGGAAGAGAAAAACTATAGAACATGGAGAGCTCAGTATTGCCAAGGAAGGGTTCATACCTTCAATGCAGTAACTCTGGACAGAGTATTGGGTGTTGGAGAAAATGTTGGAGGAGGGAGTTGGAGGAGGTGAACTTCAGAGTGAAATATTGATGAACTCTCTCATGTTGTAAATTTATTGCATTGGTGGAATCATGTGGTCTAGGCCCTCTTGCCCTATCGTGAAATTGTTGTCTGAGCTTATCAATAGTATGGGTGGGGGATGAACTGGACTGTCAACTAGTCTTTAGAGACATTGATAAAGCTGGGTTTAGATGCATTTGCAGTGGGCTTGCTGTAAAATCAATTCTTCCAGCATTTTTTCCATGCCCCCGTTTTTTTCCCCTCTGAGAAATACAGTGTCTCATAATGTTCCATAGAAGGAAATTTTCTGTGGGAACTGAGTGTGGACTCTACCAGGGTCAGGAACTCTGGGAGGTATCAGAAGAGACTATCAGATCAGACTTAGATCCCCTGAACAATTTCACTTCAGCATCCCACATCATAAAAAGTTGAAAACACCTCTAATGTTCACTCATAGATACTTTAATAATTGACTTGTATATTTTTGCAAAGATTAGACCAAACTACTCAAAAAACTATGAGTTTTGTTTTTATTTAAGTGATTACTTTTTAGACTTTGGTTTGAAGTTCACACCTAAGAGTGCTCAGGTCTTACTCTTAGCTCTCTACTCAGGGATCACTCCTCTCAGTGATACAGAATGAATCCAGATCAATCATCTGTAAGGCAAATGCCTTAACCCCTGACCTCTCTCTCTCACGCCAACTCTATGGCCTTATAGGATATATTGGTGGTATATTTAGGGTATCAAGAGACTTAGAGACCAAATTTATGTCTTCAATTTAATTCCAAATAATCAAGCTCAAAAATGTACGTGTCTGGTGTATGTGTGTCTAAATATGTAGAAAAATATAGAAAGGTCCTAAAATACGACACAGTATTCCCATTGGTGTATCACAATGAACGATGTCACTTCTAAACTTTTTTGACATATTTCTCTAGGTTTGAAAACTTATTACATAAAAAGAGGAGATAAAAATCTATAAATGCAAACACAAGCTGCTTTGATTATTTCAGGCCCTGAAGAGGGAAGGCCATATGGAAGAGTCGATCAGGAAAGAGAAAGGATTTTCAGGCCCAATTGGAAGCAACGCGGGGGAGAGGCACCTTAGGGAGTCGAGACAGCTGGAGACCCAGAGAGAGGGTCCTTTGGCAGTTCTGGGTATTGGCCCACTACTCTGACCAGAGTTACTGCCCCACTCTCTGTCCCTTATAACCCCTGGTAGGCTGAGGTGCAACTGTCTGAGACTACTCAAGTGTGACACCTTTTCATTGTTGCTGTGTCCCTACACCTAGCCTCACAGCACACAGCAGTCTGTGGACTCTGGCTAGCATGAGGTGGTGGGGTGGCAAGGGGTGGGATTGACATCCATGAAAGAGCATCTCTGGATTGAGCTGAAGCCTCAAGTGTTTGACCAGACAGATTGGCACTTACAGTTTGCCTTCCTTGGACCTGGCCTGACTTTGAACTTCTGGAGGCTCTGGCCAAGTAACAACAGATCATGTGTTTGTTGTCTGCTTCCAGAGCACACTTTATCCCCAGAGTGGCTTTTCCAAGGACCCTGGAGCATGCAGAGGTGGAAGTTGTGTCCCACCCTGAGAAAGCTTTAGCCGATGCAGAAGTACCCACCTACTTACCTTGGAGTGTTTCCCGTGATTCCCAAAGGTTTCATTTCATTTCACTAAAAAGTGCTGGGATCTCTACCCTCTTGGTAGATTCACTCTTTCCTCGTTTCACCTTCTTTCTTTGTGTTTAATTTTCCTTATGAAAATGAATTGGTTTTAGCAGTCAACTTTTCTCTGAATATGGCACAACTAGCACCATTCTATTTTTTTAAATAAATTATTTAATTGAATCACAGTTACAAAGTTGTTCATGATAAAGTTTCAGTCATGCAGTGTCCAACACCCTTCACCAATGAACATTTCCTACCACCAATGTCATCAGTTTCCCTACCAACCTCCCCCCACCCTCTCATCTACCTGCCTCTTTGGCAGATATTTTTCTTCTTCTCTCTCTCTTTCTTTCTCTTTTTTTCCTTTTAGACACTGTTATTTGCAGTATTGTTACTGAAGGAGTATCATGCGTCTCACTTTCCCTACAGCACCCAGTTCTTGTCCAGAGTAATCATTTCCAACTCATTGTCATAGTGGTTCTATCTCTGCTGTCACCATTGAGATCTTCTGTTATTCTGCCACTTATTATCTCTGTAATCCTAACATATACCTCTATCCATTATATTTACCAGATACATAAAACTTTAAGAATGTATTTTCTGTAATTATTACATTTGCTAATAACAGTGTGATATTCATAAACTTGACTCTCTTGGCCATTACAGCTCCGAGACTAAGCGAACGTGTCAGGAAAGCAGTGATGCTGATCAATAAAACATATATTTATATTTCCCTCCCCTCTCACATTATAAAGTGACAGGGGAGATATTAATCTCGGAAAGTCATGGTGCTCAAATATATTGCCAATAAATGATAGAATGATAAAACTTGGCATCTTTATTACACTTTCCATTTTACAGAGCATTGTCACCTGAAATGTTTGTAAAAATGATTTCATAAATCACCACACAATCTACCTCTGGAGACCCATTCCCTAAATGAGGAGAAAGAGTGGAATGATGCATGAAACTTGGGGGCCCCCTCCCTCTGTATCCTTATTTTTGTGCTAATTGTTTCAAATAAAGTAGGTGCTTTGGGGGAAGCTGAAGATTTCTACTTAGGTTTATCAAATTGCTATTGTGTTCAAGTTTTCCTGTGGTCTCTGGAGCTGAACGGTGTGGGTGTCTGTGCTTCCCCACTGCTGGATGATCATAACTAGCCCCACTGTCTTGGACTAGGCTGCTAACATATAGGCTTGTTGACAAGGAGAAAAGATTTTTGGTGCATAAGGATAAGTAAAATGCATCCTGTTGGGAACGTTTCTTTCAACCAAATTCAAGTGGCTCCAGCAACACACTTTGAACTGTTTTAGTTGGGTTGACCATTGACCACTGGCTTCCTCTGCTTCTCCCTCACAGGCCGGCCACCCTACAATAGCTTCTATGTCTTCTGCAAAGAGCCCTGCCAGCGAGTGCAGCCAGGCAAGCTCCGGGTGCAGTGTGGTACCTGCCACCAGGCCACACTAACCTTGGCCCAGGTAAGACACACAACTTGGCCCCATCACCACAGCAGAGGGCGGCAGGTGCCCCTTTCTAAGCACAAAGGAAGGCAGCTACTGTCTTCTTGAGATTCATTCCAGGAGTCCTGAATACTGAGAATCAGAGTTTTGATTGGCAATCACTGCCCTTGGGGGCATGATTTTTCTGATTGACTCTCTGTCCTTCACTGGGTGCATACGCATCACTCATTCAAATCCCCTGTTTCTCATGCTGGGGGGGGGGGACTCCTGGTCTCTTTCTAGACTTGTGGTTGGTAGGTGGATGTGTGTGTGTGTGTGTGTGTGTGTGTGTGTGTGTATTGGGGATGTCCCCTGTCACCTCCAGGGCATGTCCATGTTGATCCTCATTGGACGTTTCCTTTACAAATACACTTTTGCCACTCCCTCTCTGCCTGGCAAGGATCTGAGGGGCAGCATCATGCCTCCCACAAACCCCCTCCATGACTCAGGTGGACTAGGAAGAATTTGGAGGTGACTTTAGGAGAAAGTCAACCAGGCCCTATAGGAGCCACTCCTAGGCACAGGACACAGTGCTCGTCTCCTTTTCTAGAAAGGGCACTGAAATGAGAGCACTTTGGGCTATAGAAGCAGTGAGCTACCTGCTACCACATGAAGCCAAACTCAGAATGTCTCTGCATAGTGCCCAACTAGAAGCATCGGCGGCTTTTCCACAGGGCTGGGGAACAACATCAGTGAGGGGTTGTGGTGAGTCCTACATCAGAGTTGGACTCTCACAGGCCCTATGGAGAGAATGATTAGAATATAGTTGGAGCACATGCAGAGGAAATCTTCAGTGCTGTCTCTTAACTATATTGGTATTACACACACACACACACACACACACACACACACACACACACTCATACACTTACACATGGAACCAGGCTAGACCCTGTCCAACTACTTAAGGAGAGGAAGAAGCATCCCTGAATCCCTGACCAGGGCCCCTTGAGTTTATCTGTGCCCAGCTGCGCATAGCCATGAACCAAATTCCCCCATCCCCATATTTACCTTCATTTCACTTACTGCTGACCTCACTTAGTGTCACCAAGAGCCTCCATGTGGCTTCTCTGTATTCTTATCACAGGGTGATTTACATGGCATCCACACTCTATGAAGTTGTCCGTTTTCTGTGTCTTTTGAACACAGAACTTGCTGTCTGGGTGTCTTTCCCACAGAGCCTTATCCAGGGTTAGGCACCCATTCTGTATGTCCTATCGAAAGCAGAGCAGCCTGGCCCAATGTTTCTTACGCATGGTAGAGTCAAGTTGGCATTTGGTAACCACATTTAGTCATGACAATTGATGTCCTTCCTTCCTTTGTATGTGTGGCTCCTGTTTTTATCTCTCATTGTCATAAAGGAGCTGTAATATGACCCCTCATGAAGGCACCTCATGAGTACCAGTAAGAAACTGTCAGTCACTATAGGCATAGGGACCAGAACTGGAACATGTGTCTGTGTGTTCCTCCCCAAGTGTCCTTGGTCTTTTATGTAGATCTGACAGGCCCATGGCATCACCCTACTCAGCAATTACATCGGGAATACTTTTTGGAGTAGTTCAGAAAGGCTCTTGGAGAAAAATATCCACTCTAGGCTTTAGGAAATAGGACACAAAAGATGATGCCAAGAGTATCCATTAACCCAGTTAACCTACAGTCCCTGAGGGCCATCACTGCTGTCTGGCAAGTAGCACTTCTCTGTGTCCATAGAACAAAAGTGTATAGTGGACCAGAGCATGTATGGGGTGGGGGGCAATAACTCATTCCCACAGTGTTCTGTCAGCAGTTGTGGGCTTGGGGAAGCTGGACAATCACTGAGCTGGGCCTGAGGGAGAGATTTCCATGCAGACAATTAACAGGCAACTGTTAGGTTTCCTGTTGAACTGTGTAAAGAGCTACAATGTACACTCTCATTCAAGCAGGAAAATGCTAGGGGGGTATCGTGTGACCAAGTACTGATAATGGTAGGGCAGACCCATCCAGACCTGGAAGACAGAGAGAGAACACACCTGGTAGTGAATCAGTCATTTGGGGTAGTTTTTAGTGAAAAAACAACCCATGCCTACAATGGCCCTTAGAATCTCCTGATTATGGTGTATTTAGGGACTTATTGATGTTTCCTACTTCTCCTGGGTGCCTTGTCTATTGATAATGAGCTGCCTCTCATTGTCATACATAATGAACTGAGGTGTCACTGTTGATGCGTTGTGTTTCTGATTTAATCTGATCTGCTCACTGTGTGGTCCAAGGAACTATACAAACATTTCTGTCATGTTGTGGAAAAAGTGACATCTTAGTTTTGGGTCACATTGAGGGGGAATTAGAAACCAAACAGCTTGGACACAAGGCTTTTATCCTGTATCTGAGGGAAGTTACCTTTGTGCTTTCATGGTGCCCTTGACCAAAGGTATGTGCATGACAGACTGTAGAAAAATGAATGCGTACATGGTGGGAAAGAATAACAGCTGATTGGAAACCAATGGCAGGCTCCCAAGTTTCAACCTTCTGTTCTCATTGGGCTGTATATAAATGACACAGAACATGACATGGAGCGGAGAGGTTGTTTTGTATCCTACACACCTTTTTCTGACTGCCCTGGAATCAAAGAATATGTAATTTAATATTATTGTCATCACTATTTCCCACATTATCTGAAGATGACTAAGTCATATCTTTATCACCTTCTCAGGAAAACTGACAAAAAAGGAAGAAAGAAACGTTCTCCTGCCTATGTGGAATATATACTTATTTTAGAAACTGCTGCATGCAGTGGATCTGCCTGGGATATCGGCTAGGCTCCAAACCTCCTGGCACCAGGATGGTTCTTTGTGGGCCTTTATCTGTGCTCTGGGGATGTGTGTGACTCAGGTCATACTAGACTAGTGACTTTGGGATCAGTTGCTCGATGTCTTTCTGCCTCAGTTTCCCAGCTGCAAACTAAAAGTCAAATGTCATTCAAATTATTGTGAAGATGAAGTGATTTAACTGGTGAAAAAAGTGCTGAGCTAAGAGCTGAGCATATGATTGTGTCTAGCAAATGTTTCCTCTTCCTGTTTCCAGTTTGGGGAGAGCAATAGCTCCTAAGAAAGCATCAGACACCATCGCAAATTTGACTTTCAGAGCTGCCTCCTTCTCAAATGCTTCAGACGGTGTGTGGCTCCTTTGAGCATGAACCCTAAGCACTGCTGAAGCTGCCTGCCACCACATCTTTCTCTGCTCCCAGTGTCCTCATATGAAACTGAGTCACTGGCAGCAGAACACTGCAGCCAAGAACTCTGAGTGTTTCATTCCACCCTCCCCTCCCTACAATCACTATAATTACTTTATCTCAAAAAGAACTTTATCTTTGCCACTCTAATGAGATACTCTGCCTCAGAATAACATTAAAGCTAAAAGGTTTTTGATGAGAAATGGTGCAATAAATAGAGTAAGATGTAAAATGCCTGGCGTGATGGATTTTATTTAAAATTAGTTTATAGATTAGGGACAATTTATGGGAGGAAATTTATTAAGAAATATCGTCTAAATGTATAATCATTCCTAAACTTAATATTTGTTGCAGATTAATTGTTGGCCAAGAATCTCCCTTACTTCTCTTAATATCAAATGCTGCTCTCCAGGACAGAATGGAGTCTTAGATTATTAGATCTGAGCTCACTTCAAAATGAGGATGTGTCTTCCCCTCTTAATTTATTTAATTCTTAAACCACATTTTCACAGGTTTTATTGGAAGTCATAATAGGTTCTATGTGTATGTGTGTATTTATAGATATACACGTATGTATGTATATGGATTGTTTTTGTTTTGCTTGAATTTGGAGGCCATACCAGATGTGTCAAGACTTATTCCTATCTCTGCCCTCGGGGTGCTGGGGATCTATCCCAAGTAGGTCATGAGCAAGGGCAAATGCCCTGATGGCTTTATTCTCTCTATATCTCTCTCTTTCACATGCTATAATATTTTTGTTTAACAAAAGTGCCAGGGCATGAATGATAGAACAGTGGGGATGGTGTTTGTCTTGTCCCAGATTCAGTCCCCAGCATCCCATATAGTCCCTCAAGCACTGCTAGGAGTTCAGTAACCCCTAAACACTGCTAGATGTAGGCCAAAGACAAAACAAATTTTTTTTTTACCCAATTTGTGTAATGGCATTATACCAAGGCAGAAGATGGTTGTATGTCCTTAGGTCCAGTAGTCGAACAAAGAGTAAACGCAAACAGTCTAGACTGTGAGCTCACTTCTGCTTCCTTTTCCATCAGCCAGACCTGCCTTAAGATTTCACTATCGCATGTTTGTCCCCATGTACTTTATAAGTCCCACCCTCTGTCCTCACTGCAGACTTCACCTCTACCCCTCAGAAGCTACTCATGAATAAGCACACAAGCCTCCAGTCTCCTGACCAGAAAGGTCTTTTTGACCAGAAAGTCTTTTTGACATTCAAATCTACTACCTGGACCAGAGCCAAACTCTGGTGAAAAGCAGACAGAAACAATAATTTCATTTTTAAATTTGGAGTGTAATGTTTTCTAGGAAAGCCTTATGATTTCTTACTATTTCTTGCTAGTTTGCTCTAAACCACCTCACAGCATCAATGTTAGATGCAATACATGATTTAAAATTACGAGAATTTTAGTACATGTGCCTAACTCTCTAGTTATAGGTGGTTCATTCCTAGGTTTCAAAACTAGTATTTTTGACCTCAAAATTACCTCCAATGACTAGAAATTAATTTGATCATTTTACTCTTTTACTGATTTTTTTTACCTAATTTATTTGCTTACTCAAACCATATCATAAATAGTATCATTTTGGAACGTGCTTTGGGGGTTTGTTTTCATATTGCGATTATATTCTCCATTGAAATATTTTTTAAAACTAGTCAAATCTGAGGATCTGACTCAGTTTGAGAACATGCATCTCACCTGCGTGAGGCTCTGGGTTTGATCTTGAAACTGAAAATAAATAGATAAAAGGTTCAATAAGAAATATAGGTTTGATCCTAGAGAGATAGTGCAGGAGATAAGGCTCTTGCCTTGCTATGGTCAACCTGGACTTGATTCCTGGATTTGATTCATATGTAGTACATATGAATCCCCCCAAATACCACCAGTGTTCACTCCTAATGAATGAGAAGAACAATAGAAATAGTTCCTGAACACTGCTGGGTGTCATCTAATACTTAAGCCTCTGTCTCCCTTATCCATGAATAAAGGAAAGAAAAATACTTTGTTTATTGAAAACTTAGAACCATAGGTGAATTTACCTATTTATATAATTACTTATGAAAGTGTTTTTATATTGACCCATACATATATCCTAATATGTATATATAAGGATAAACCCTTATATATCCATATATATAAATATGTATCCTTATATATAAGAGAGTTATAAAGATACATATTGAATACATTCATATATAGGGATATATATATAAGGATTTCTTGTTGGAATTCATCTGTGTATAATTGATTTATTCCTAAAATTTATATACTGATTATTCAGAATTTTTGTATTTTTCATATTTATCATGACATGCCCTTCTTTTAACCAGTTATAAAGTTCAAATAGCATCATATGAAATATTGGATTAGACTACTGAATTAGAATATTGAACTAAAGGGTTTATTGGTTTGCTTTGTTTTGTTTGGAGAGATACCCAGAAGTGCTCAGGCTTACTCCAGGCTCTGCTGCATTCAAGGATCACTTCTGATGAGCTCATTAATATCACAATAGAGATCAAATATGGTCAGCTGCATCCACATTCAAGACAAATACCTGAACCACATATACTATCTCTCCAGCCCCTGTGTTTTTAAATATAGGAGTTTAATCTGGCGACTTCTGTATTCCACAGAGCTTTCGAAACATTAAGTATATTTCTCCCCCAGATTTTTCCTGCTGTAACTGGAGGGCATTGATCTGGCTAACCTCATCCCAGGTTTTACCCTGACTTCAGCCTCTTTGTCATTGGCACTGATGCCAAGAAGTCCCCCACTGTGTCTCAGTGAAGCCGTGTAGACAAGAGCAGCTGGAGAAGAAGATGAACAGTGAAACTGCCTTACTGGGGTGTTATTCATGCATGGACCACTCTCGGAAAGTTCTAGAACTATCAGTATCCACCTGAGAAGAGACACCCACACATCCTGTATGGGAGAAAGCAATCAGCACCTATTTTGGTCCCAATCAAACCTTTTCTAATTGGAAATGTTTGTTTTTGGACAAGAGCCAAGGGTTATTAGTAAAACAAAGGTCCAAATGGTTATTAGCAATCATTACGAAAACTAGAACTCCCCTCTGATCCCATGATTTAAAAATATTACTTCCGTTTTTACAATATCACATTCAAAAGACACCTGGTAGTCTCTAAAGTATAAAAAGAAAGTTATAAAGGTACCTATTGGAATAAGATGTTGCACATGTTTATAAATTGTTTATGAACTACATTTAGTATTATATGCAAATTGAAAACTATTTATGGAAGAATAGAATATTATCCCCTCTGAGCAGCAGGCAACTTTACCCAGTAGCTTGTAATATTGAAAAAAAGACATTATGGGGTCAGAGTGATAGCATAGCAGGTAGCAGGTAGGGCATTTGTCTTGCACACAGTTAACCCAAGTTGACCCCAGTTGATTCAAGTTGACCCAGCATCCCATATGGTCCCCCTTAGCTCACCAGGTGTAATTCCTGAGTACAGACAGGAGTAACTCCTGAGTACCACTGGTATGGCCAAAACAACAACAACAATGAAAAATTAAGTTTTTATTTTTTCAATTGAAGAATTCTTACATTGAAAGCCTTTGCCATACCCTGCATATGTCAGGGCTCAGATTGTCTTCGATCACTTTCATTAACTGAAGTGGCTTCAGCCATAGTTGCTCATTGACCTTCCATAGCAGCAAGTCACTTGCTCTATAGCCCTAGGGGAGGAAACCTTCCACTGTTTCTTGAGAGGCTTTGCTTAATAACTGCTTGATTTAAAAAAAATGACTTTAAAAAATTCTTGAAGAAAGAGTGTGAGAGAATTAAGTCATGGAACTAAAATGCCCCTTTAGAGAGATAAAGCATTTCTGGGCTCTCATTCTGCAGTGTAGGGCAAATAGTGGGCCCTCTTTCCATCATGAGACAGCCAAGTTACTGTCAGAAATGTGGGTGAGGAATGGGGATCCTAGCCATTTGAAAATACATTTGCTCTCTTTAAAAGATTGAACTCCTTATTGCAATGCTGCAAAAAGACGTAGTTTTACTCTGAGTATGTGCATATTACACACATTGTATACAGAATGGTCATCGGTACACATAGAACTTTAGAGAGAATGAGTATTATGACAACTATGAAACAGGGAATATTATTGAGTTGATCAGAGAACAAAAACATTTTATATGGTTTCATCTTACAATTCATCTCTAAGCATCATCTTTCCTGACTGGGTTGCATGTTTTGCTACTGAACACTGCCAGAGATAGAACATTCGCCTAACAGAAGCCTTCATTAGAAGGACATCCTCTTAAATAAAACAGACCTGATTGTGCCTTTGCCCTTGCCCTCTTGCAGGGTACCAGCTTGGTGACATCTCAGTGAGGCAGTTGCAGCATGCCTGATGTGTTTTTTCTTAAGAGAGTAATAATATTAGTGCTCTTTAGCCTCTTAATCTTATTTCCACTTATATATTTTATTGTTCATAACTGGGTCAGCTGGTTACTGATGATTACAAAGGAAATTTGAAAAGCCAGAATTTTCCAAAGGTCAGCAGGATAGCTAGGATTGATTGACACTGATTTGATTTATCCCTTGGTTTTGATCCTTAGCATCTCCTATTCAAAATGGAAGTGTTGGCAATAGAGAGAGGATGCCTGAAATAGTGGGTGGGCAACAATTGCTGTGTCCTATTTGTAAAGGCCTAATCACTTCACCATTAGTGCCTTGAACTTATCACTTTTATTAATGAGTCTGAATTATATTATTGCCTCTATTTATTCCAATATTGTACATGGAGGCTGGCCAGCCTTAAACTTGTGGGTGAAGTGTTATTGTTTCAGTAGTTGTTTTTATACAAAAATATCACTCCCTGGTTTTCTATAAAATGAAAGTGATACATTCTCCATTTGACTACTTAGAAGCTTTATCAACAATTGTGGAAAGAAAAAGACACATTCTTTAGGGCACTGGGTTAATGTACTCATTTGTTGCTTAAAAAGTAAATGGCCCTAAAATATCACTGGGTAAAAGACAGACAGAATTTAGAGCCTCTCCCTTGTTTGATAATGGTTCTTTTGCCATGACTTTGTAAAGAAAAGGGAAAATGACTAGCATTCAATCCCATTCGGAAAACTGTACTAGAGGATCAAGCAAAGACAATGAAGATCAGGACAGGGTTCTGAGTTATCTCACTGAAGCCTTGTCACCTGGGCTTGTCACTTTTCATGGCGGCACCTTGATTTACATGCATGAATAGTACCATTGAATCTAAAGAAACAAGAGTTTAACAGACTATATTTGCCTCCACAGTAGGAAATGAACCAGACAGAATTAAATTTGGAACCCGGGCTGAAATTTCTTTTACTCCAAGTGCCCAACTGAAGTTCAATTTATTTACTTTTGAGGGCAGAAACGCTTCAGAGTCTTCAACAACTCTTCCCTGTGAAGAAGTACCTGGGTTAGACTGCATGTCCTAGAGTGAGTGGGCATGAGGTTGTAGGAACAAGAAAATAATAATATTCCCTGGGCTGGATCAATAGTACAGTGGGTAGGGTTCTTGCCTTGCATGTAGCGACATAAGTTCAATCCCTAGTATCCCATATGGTCCCCTGAGCATCACCAGAGGTATTTATTGAGTGCAGAGCCAGGAGTAATCCATGAGCATTTCTAGATATAGCCCCAAACAAACAAAAACTGTTGATGTTCTTGGTGGGGAAAGGAGAAAAGAATGCTATTGTGTCTGGAATATAAGAAAGCTTATTGGTGAGTTCACATGTGGGGTGATGACTGTCTCAGGATAACAAGGTCATGGCACTGGTTTGATGTTAGAATATGGACTACAAATGTGGGTGGGGTCCCCTCCTTAGGCCACTTGTATCTCCAAGAGATCTTTTGGAGATATCTCTTGGAGATATCACCCAGAGGACTCTGCAGTCCACTACTGCCGTTCAGCTAGGAGTTCTCAGTGACTTCCAGAGAACTGCATTTTAGCCCAGTGATAGAGTTATCCTGAATTCCCTTTATGTCTGTTCAGTCTTGGGTTATGCCCTGAGAATCTCATTAATTGGGGAAATCATCCTCCTCACGCACCCTGACCTGCTGCCTAGGAAATGACCCACAATTACCAGGCTCACGCATGGCCACAGTTAACAGCTGGCAGCTTCGCCTCACTAACAAATGAGCTTCTTTCTCCACAGTGCCCTAGAGACAAACAAAACCCCACATTACTTCTCCTTCTTCAGAACAGGAAGTAGGAACTTAAAGTAGTTTTGAAAGAGGGTCAACATAAACGAATGTTAAGATTATCTGCAAGCTGTATTGGGTTACCATGAAGGTATGTGTAGAAGGCTAATAAACAGATACAGGAAAATGAGCATTAGACCTACCTGATGTATGGAGTGTGACCCAAAACAACTGATTGTGTTGTTTTGGTTGTCTCATACCAGCTTCTGATCCTTTACCAGATCCTCACAGCAGAAATGATCCCTTTTTGGTCTCTGAATCAGAGAGTGCCTGATGAGACAGTGGGTCCAGGACAGCCCAATAAGCTTGATCTGAACCTTGGTGATTGCTTTTGCTTGTGGTATTTTTATGTCTTTGTATACAGATACCACCACGACTATAATAGGAAGGTTCTGCCCAAATGGATGATTTCTAATTTCAAACAGAGTCTTCTCATGAAAACTGTCAACCCACCTCATGATATATTTTGTCTGAACTCCTCTTAGGACATCAGTTATTCTGGAGACCTGCTGGAGGAAAGGGGTTGTTGAGGATGGGGGAAATGAAGGGGATGCTACCCTCCTTCTCTCTTTCCATATCTGGTTCTTCTACAACAATTTAAGTGTTATGGGAATTTCTTTTTTGTTTTTGGTTTTTGGGCCACACCCGGTGACGCTCAGGGGTTACTCCTGGCTATGCGCTCAGAAGTGGCTCCTGGCTTGGGGGACCATATGGGAAACGGGGGATCAAACCTCGGTTCGTCCTAGGCAAGCTCAGGCAAGGCAGGCACCTTACCTCCAGCACCACCGCCCGGCGAGCTATGGAAATTTCTAACTTGGCTGATATATGCTGTGGGTATATTTGAGTTCTCAGAAGTTGGCAAGTATAAAGGACAGATTCAGTGTCCCTCACTCCTATTCAGAATGTTTGGACCATGGGGTGTTTCTGCTTCAGTACCAGCCTTGGGATGGAGCATTTTCTTCTGTGCTTGTGCCCCTTCCCCCATAGTTCCTGGTTCATCCTTGGTTCTTTATCCAGATTTTCTTTTTTTTTTTTTTTTTGATTTTTGGGCCACCCCCGGCGGTGCTCAGGGGTTACTCCTGGCTGTCTGCTAAGAAATAGCTCCTGGCAGGCATGGGGGACCATATGGGACACCGGGATTCGAACCAACCACCTTTGGTCCTGGATTGGCTGCTTGCAAGGCAAACGCTGCTGTGCTATCTCTCCGGGCCCCCAGATTTGCTCTGTTATGTTCTTCTCAGGCATAAAGGAAATGTTTCTAAGAAGCAGTTAAAATGGCATTAGTTATGCTCATCTTCATTTCAGTAAACTCTATGATCTCAAGCTGAAGTCCCCACGATTATGTATCAATAAAATTAGTATTCGGACTTCTTGAGAAGGGTTCAGAACCCTATTTTGTTTCCCTACTAATTCAAGAAGAAATATAACATTCTAGGGGCTGGAGAGATAGCATAGAGGTAAGGTGTTTGCCTTGCATGCAGAAGGACAGTGGTTTGAATCCTAGCATCCCATATGATCCCCTGAGCCTCTCAGGAGCGTAGAGCCAGGAGTAACCCCTAAGCACTGCTGAGTGTGACCCCTCCAAAAAAAAAGAAATATAATACATTGTACTGAAGCTTTTCTCTCTTGAACTAAGATAAAGAAGATGTCCCCATTTCATTGGAATGTAGATATAATGCAGTCTTTATCCAAGAAATGATCTTCATCCCTTACCTACCCCTAATTGCCAACAAAGCAGTCTTTATACAATAGTGTTGGCACATTTTAAAACCTTTAAAATTTGGAGGCTGGAATAATAGTACAGTGGTTAAGACCCATGTTTTACACATGACTAACCCAGGTTTAGTTTTATCATTGCATATGGTCTCTTGAGCACCAGCATGTGTCGCCCCAAATCAAAACAAAAAAATTATAATTTTTGAAGGGAGTATATAGAGACTATACATTTATTTACAGTTTACAATAACTCTAAATCTACTAAAACTACTAAGATAGTTTATTTCCTTAAATTATACTTGGTTTTTAGAGTCTATATTTGTGCATGAACCACTTGCACATCTTGGACCACTGTAGCTTTCGTACCATATAATCACATGGAAGTCATAATCACACTTTTTCTTATGTTACCCACTGAGTCTATAGTACCAGGAATAGTTTGAGAATCATGTTCTTGTCTCTGTCTTGATCTCATCTTGTCTCTTGCCTTGATCAAACTGATAGGATGACCACACACATTTGGACAGACAGGCAGCCCTATCACTGCTTTATACCTGGGAAAACTCTCTTAGATCTAAAGAAAGTAGTAAAAATTAATCCAAGAAACCATATGAGGTTGGACTTTAACTTGAATCCACATGGTTGGGGAAAAAAATAAAGTCTAGAAATCTCCTAGTAACTCTCATATATTGCTTTCACTCTCAGCAGAGAATTGAGATCATTAGTGGATGCATCACTATTTTCCACATTTGCTTCACAGAGTCCCAGTACATTTAAAACATCTTCAATGCATAGTGTCTTTTTTTTAATTATCTCTAATTTCTATTTTGGAGGGTTCATCTCTGTGGAGGGCAAGGAAGTCACTGACATTCTTTGCTGAGTGTTGAGGTGTTCTTAGCATCTATTAAATTCCATCTCCTGGTATCCAGGTAATAAATGTTTAAAATTAGTTTAATGGTGGGCCCTTGATACCACTGAGCTTCTGGCATTTAGATGAAACTTTTATTCACTGGTCTGTACTGGATGTGTACGGATTTTCAAGTCACTTACAATAAAGCACTGAATGAGCGAGCATTGAGATTTGATGCTCAAATTCATATCTCCTACTTTGTGTTAGGGAACATGAATAAATTTAAGGATTTAAATTGCTTTTAAAGATTTGACTTCATGTAATCTTAACTGATTAAATGATTTTAGTTTTCATCTTTTGCGTGAATAGTTTTTCTTTCATTAAGGATATTTGTGAATTGGAAGAGAAGTAGGCAAGAAAGTGAGTGAGTGCAAATGTTAGTTTCAGTATTTAATTCTGGCCTATCCTGACTAGAAAAATATTACAAATTTACCTGTTACCACTTGAAATTTAGTGGCTATTTACTCCCAAATGGCTAAGAAATGTATTGAACTAACTTGGGAAATTTCAGTGAACTTAGAAAAAAAATAAATCCATAAAATTGGAAAACGTGCTGGGGTAGATAGTTTAGGTGAAATGTGTGCTTAATAATATCACAAATCTGTAAAATGTCCATTTAGATGTTCAGAAAAGCAAAAGAGCCCAGTACAAATTTCATGACAATATCAATGCCGTCTTATTTAATAAGGCTTTAGTAAGGTTTGTCAGGTCTGAAAACCAAGGTAGACGATAGCATTTTTCTATTTTATTACAGTTTATTTGTAAGAGTTTTGAAACAAATGCCACAGTTAGGGCACAAAAATTGGTACTGTTAGAAAATGGAGAAAATTGTTTTTGCTTTGGGATTCACGAAGATTTTTAAAGTTCTACTCAACAATACTCAGTCAGGGTCAGGGATTCAGATGAAGTGGCAGAGTATCTGCCACACATGTGCCACCCCCTACTCCTTCCCTGCAACCTTTTCCCCAGCACTTCCAAATATTGCCCCACAATACTTAAAATAATAATGCCACATGTATTAAATTATGTATTAAATAATGACACATGTATTAAAGTAAAGTCCACGTCAAGTCAAATCCATGCACATCTTCAATTTTTTTAATTTAATTTTATTGAAACCATTGTGATTTACAAATTCCTTTATAGCTGAATTTCAGATATACAGTGCACCAGGGTCATTCCCACCTCCATTGTCAACCTCCCTCCACCAATGTTCCCAGAGTGCACCCTGTACCACAACCCTTTGCCCCCTCGCATGCCAGTATAACAAAGTTCATTAAAGTTTAAACTGTTAAAGTTAACCTAAAGATAAAGTTTCAGACTATTGATTCAGTTATTGACATTGGCTTAGATATTTATTTCTGTCCTTTTTTTCTCCATCAATGTGTCTGAGATCACTTGGCCCCTGGACTCTATCCTTTCTTTTTTTCTTCTTAATTTTATAGAAAAATACACAGATATTATGTGAAAGAATGTAATCCATGTCCCAAGGTTCTATGAAATAGGTGGAGTCCTTTTCAAAATATAACAAAGAAAGAAAAATAAACAAAAACAAAAAGAGGGGGTGTCTTTTTTTTTTTTTACATAGGCGCAGAAAAAGTTGAGAAAAATAGAAAGGAAAAACCTTTGGTCTAAAAACAGGAAGACCCTACCCATGAAACATCCTGCCATAAGTCCAACTACAGACTCCAGGTATACTAATTTGTCTACGCACAAAATATTTCTTCATGGTGCAGTGAAAGCTCTCCTCAACCATGGTTGTCAGAGTCAGGTTTCTATAACTAAAGAAAGATCTTGGTTCTTGCACAAATCCTATGTCAAAATCAGGGTGTCAAGGAGCATCTTTTAGTCTCATCTCACCATTAGGTGGCGATGCAGGGAAACCTGCCCTAAAAGCAAGCTGTTGCTGTTTTCAAGTCTCCAGGGTATTATATGAACACACTCTGGAGCAAATTGGTGCCAGGGCAACATTACAGCCTTCCCAGATAGAATTTCGATTCCTGGTGGCTGGTACAGAAAACTGTGGCAGTTCCAAAGATGTGATCCAAAGTTTGGGGGTGAAGCCTAAGTCAAGTCACTGGGACAGCTGTTCAATGTGCTAATGGGAAGTGGTTTCTGTGTGTATGTGTGTTTATGAAAATGTAGCTATCAGCCAATAAAGTTTGGAAACCTCTAATTCTAGAGGAAGAGGAGACATATTCTAGAGGAATATGCAGACATATTTATAGACCTATTTCAGTCATTAAATTATTATAATGAGCTAATTTAAATTATTATAATGAACTGGAACTTTAAGTCACAAAGTAGACCCAGGGGGCAAGGGGTTAGGGGTTGCTCTAGGGGGTGAGAGAATTGCGGGTGATGCCTTCTGACTTTGTCACCCTATTAAGATGGAGAAAATAGCCCATGTCTCAGTGGTGTGGGTAGAGCTTTCTGGAGGGATCACCATAGCAAAGGCCTGAGCAATGATGCACATGATCTTAAAGACACAGAAGGAATGAGTGGATTGTGAAGAGCGGGAGCAAAGAGAAGAGACTACAGTGGCAGTGAACTGTTGCTTCTTAGTAGAAACAACAAGGGTGACAATGATTTGGGAAAACCAGATAATACTGTTGTCTGTCAGTCACCCAAAGTAGAACACAGAGATGCCACTACACTTAGGGGACATTGTCATTAAGTGTGATTTCAGACATTTTGAGTTTCATTTGCCTTTTACCTAGGCGAAGAGCTTCAAGTTAAGTTACTAGACACTCAATTCTAGAGCTTCTTTGACATTTGTCATACCAAAGTGCACTCTTGTAAGTTTCAAAGAGATGTCTGTGAAGTCAAGAAATTCCTGTCTCTGTCTGTAGCAGATTCTCTTCAAACCTGTATGAATGAGCTTCAGCCTGCTAGGGACTTGTCACCTGCCAGTCAGTATCTCAAACTCAGTGTAATTGCCAGATTCCCTCTGCACTGCACTGTGTGACTCTCCTTTTCCTCTTCTCTCCCCACCTCTCGTCTCTCACCTGTAACCTTAGACAATCATACTCCATCCTCAAAGCTCCTCATCAGCTTGATGGACATTAGGGTAGTCATTTGTTCCTATACAGGAGCCTTCCTTTTAGCCACAGGTTCCTGCATTTTTCTTTGCTGAGCTTTTATTGGACATCTCAGAACACAGCACTTCCCATTGAAGTTACTGGCATTCTAACTGTAAATAAAGATGGAATTATTGTTTTAAGTGCAATATTTCAACTCTAGTCAACATCCGTGCTTAATAACGATTGCCTCAAGTATTTACAACAACCCAAAAGAAAAATGCTTGCTTCTATGCTGGAGGAAGAGCAGGCATATTACCAGCTCCAGCTCCCCTCTGTAACTGGTCACAGGTGAGCATGTTAGTCCCTCATTCTGTATCCCAGGGCTTTGTTTCAAAACACACGAGTCAGAAGATTTGGAAACACCAACAGAATGAGTCAAGAACTCCAACTAATGCTATTCCCATCTATGCTTGTGCTAGGATTCAGTTCTTACTTCCCTACCGACTACCAAACTGGTGATTTTTTAAATTATTTCTTTATTTAAACACCATGATTAAAACATAATTGTAGTTCAACCTTCCCAGGTGATTTCTTTTCTGGTTTAATAATATGGACAAATAACTCTCCCTATATCTGGGTCCTTCACTACACCTTTTTGAGCTTCTCTTTCCTTGAGAGAAGGGATTAGTCGTTTCTCTCTCCTGACTCAAGTACTCTTAACTCCTTTATGGGCAGGGATACTCAGAGACTTCGAATGATGCTGAAATAAATCAAATACACATCAGACATTTGATCAAGACCCAATAGCTGATTGGTCAGTAATCCTTCCCTCCCTTCTTCCTTCCATCCTTCCCTTCCCACCTTCCTTCCCTCTCCCTTCCTTCTCTCCTTTCCCTCCTTCCTTCTTTCCTTCTATCCCTCCTTCCTTTCCTCCCTCCTTCCTTCCCTCCATTCTTTCTTCCCTCCCTCCTCCCTTTTCTTACTTCTTTCTTCCCTCCCTCCTTTTTTCCTTCCTTCTTCCCATTCTTACATCCTCCCTCCTTTTTCCTTCTTCCCACCTTCAATCACTCCCTCCTTTTTTCTACCTTCTTCCCTCCCTCCTTCTTTTTTCCTTTCTCCTTCCTTTCTTTTATCCATCCTTTATTCCTTTCATTCTTCTTACTTCTTTCCTCCCTCCCTCCCTTCATCTTTTACACATTTTTCCTTTTCTTGAGGTGGAAAGAATCTTGTTTCTTTCTCATCATCATCATTATCATCATCATAATCATCAACATTCTCATGACCTCAGGTGTACTGGGTTGGATCCTGGCTTGATTCACAGCAGACCATCAACATTGATTCAAGTTGACTTTATGTTTAATTCAGTATAAATTTGTTGGTTGATTATTTTCCTACCATGAGTCTTTGTAAAATAGTTGACTGGAACAGATTTAAAAACCACCTGTCCATTCATCAGCCTGTGTGAAGGCAAGGTGGAGGAGGAGAAAAAGTTGAGACTACAGGAATCACAGTACTGGGCACTCCACCAGCCTGATTAGGCCTTCTTGTTGGTAGGATTTAAAGAAGATTCCAGTCTAAATGACTGTATACTTATAGAATTTTCAAGACTTTTAATAAATTTTCACCAAGTGGAAATACTTATTCGGGGAGAATGTTGCTGATCATAATAGCAGTCTTTTCTTGACATTTAAGAAAAATCACAATGAAAGTCACCTTGAACTTCCCTTTGTAGTAAATTCACATGAGTCCCAAAACATTCAACTGAAGCAGCCAGGTGGGGTTTGCTGAAAACACACACACGCTCTGTCTCACACACGTTCTCTCTCACACACACATGCACACATAAACAAAACAATCAGATGTTAACAAAAATCATTTCCTCCTGAAATGATCTTGTCCCTCCAACATTAGAGGATTGGGAAAAGAAAACATGAAAACCCATCAAACCAAATTTTTGCTCTGTTCTTCTGTCCATGTGTCTATCTGTATACACATCACCTCTACTTAAGACCTCTGGTAGGAAACAGCCTGATCTCTGGGTCACTGCTAGGTGGAGGGTAGTTAGTGGGAATGGGCTACTTCCTGGCTGCTATTCATGACAAGGCAAGAGTCACAACAGTGAGTAGCTTGATGACTACTGCACATGGACTTGTGGAAGCCTCAATCCAGAAAATTCCCTCCTGCTCAGTTATTCATCCTTACCTAAATGGGCCACTATTCTAATATCAGGATCAAGCAGGTGGACAGACTGGACACTCAGGTTGGCCAGCCACTCAGAGGCAAGGACATTTCCACCACTAGACCTAGAGACATAGTAACCACTTGGAGGGTTCTACAGTCTGATTAAATTGCCAAACCATAGTCAGGTAGTAGGGAGGTGGGATGATCTCTCTGTCATGGGGCTCTGTGTGTTCTGCTGCAGAGATATACATGCAGGGGGTTCCTAAGGCTCTGTTGCACCTCTTTGGGGCTGGACTAAAAGGGATGCATCATCTGGCATCTGGCTGCAGAGAACAAGGGCTCAGCTTTGGGCTCAGAGTCAGCTGAAACCAGCTTTCAAAGTCAATGAAGTCATTCAGAATCTTGGTGAGTCTGGCACCATGAAACCAGCTCCTTGGTTGGCAAAGGTCAGGGACATAGCCCACACAAGGCAGTATAGCTCCTCAAGCTCTTGTTCCTGTCACCTTGCTCCCATGATAACATGGGCTAGCCCATCATGATTTGTCCTGCTCCCATGGTGACATGGGGTGGGGTCACCCATTTAGATGGGTATGTAGTGGACATAAAAATGGCCAGATCCTGCTTCCTACAAAGGCTTATTCCTCTCTCAGTGGGGAAGTTGCCAGCAGGAGTGAGGTCCATTGGTTCTTCCAAATTCGAGGGCAGCCACTGACTTGTGCCTACACAGTCCCCAGAGCTATCAGTGCTCCTGGAACGGACCTGAATCCTGGCCTGCCAGAATAAGGAGAACCCCAGAATCTTGGGCATGATAGTGGAATCAAGAGCCCACAGATATACTGGAGCAACCTGGCTGGGCAAGGAGACACTCATCTGTGAAACTCTGTATAGGAGTAATGGCGACTTCCTGAGCTGCTTCTCTGTCTGAACCAAACAGCTGCTCATTCTATGAGTCCTGCCAGCAACCTCATGGAGACCTATGGCCTAAATAAGGCAAATCAGAGCCTGTGGGTTATTAAGGAGGCCTGGAGTCAGGGGGACAGAGCTTCATTTCAAATCCCAATGATGCTGCCTCCAGGGGCTCAGTGAGTCTGCAGACTTTGTCTGGCTTACCACCAAGTGTCATCTCCAAGGAAGGAGGTCCTGGCTCATTTGGTGAGCAGGGAACAGCGCCCTAGTGTTTCTCCCTTGTGGAAATAGGTGACCTGTGTCTTCACTCCACCCTGGCATATTCTTAGAAACAGGCTTAAACTTGGGACTCCGTGCTTGAAATTTCCACCTAGAAATTGAATTTTGAATCTCAAAGAAGGAATGACAGAGCACCTTGGGAGCACATGTTAGTTTGACCTCTGTAGTAACATTGGTAAAACTAAAAGGTTTTTCAAGGTAGGACTTTATTTTTGGCTTTTCCTGTCTGGCCTGCTCTGCTCCCTATTCTTGACCATCTTGCAAAGTCTGGGGTTTCTTTTCAGTGCACATCTTTTATGCTGCAAGTCATGAGAATTTGCATTTCTGATCACTTAGTTATATCTCTTAAATAAATCTCTCTTTTATAATATTTTAAGTAGTGTGCAGAGTTCATGACATGTGTGGG